>CABFVX010003559.1:0-12796 GCA_902151425.1 Timema shepardi | reverse complement strand
CGAGACTTAATGAGCGGTTTAGCTTCAACCTGTTACTTTTGTGTTACAGTGATGCGCGCGCATCTTAAAATTTCACTCTCATCATTTTTTCATAACGCGCCTAAAGAAGTATAACTTCAATAAATATATAAAACACATGTTTTATTACGTTTATAAATCACTTGAATAATGACGCAACAATTAAATCGGTTATCAAAACTTGTAGGTTATGTTACCCATTACCACGATGATGAGAGAGTCAAATGGTTGATGAGAAATAATTATTGTCAAATTAACTTGACCGGAGATGTGATCGTCATTCACATCCAATTGTTGATGGTGCAATTATTGGAAATTATGTTTGAGACTGATTGGCACAGTTAGAGTTGTATTTTATATTGTTAGTAATTGTTAATTGGGACACGATTAATTACTGTAGACTCGTATCAATGATTTCACGGTGTAAAATCCCTGGATTTTAAAAACCATCCTGTTTTCAAGATACAATAATAAAAAAATCGCCTGCTGGAATCGGTTGTGTGGACTACATTTGGCAACATGGTTCGAAATTTGGTAGTTTAATTGAATCATCTTTCCGTTCGATTTGAATTCTAGCGTTATCTCTTTTTTATTTAACAAACTACCCTTTTTTAAAGCACCGCTTCTTACTACCCGTTCGGTGTACACGTCTATGTACTAATTACACTAATGCGTTAAGGATTAGGAAAGTTGAATTTTGTACCCAATGCGGAGGAAGAGTGGAAAACCATTTAAGAAAAACAACCATCATTACACCCGACCGGGATCGAACTTTGATCTCCCTGTCTTCGGCAGTCTAGTCTATTGTGATTTTAACGCTCTAGACATGGCGACCACCGAAGCATGTACCTATCTATTGAAGCGTTATTAACGACACCTTACCTTTGTCGTTACGTAATGCACAAATTTCAAATTTGTTGCATGCTTTCCTATGGATATGCACTTCAATTTAACAAAATCTTAATTTTTTAATAGCAATTAACAAATTTTATTCGAATAAAACATACATTTAATTTATAAAATAAAATATTTATTGTATTTGAAACTAAATATCTTGTAAAAATTATTACATATTGTAATTGTTTATTAATAATCTAATTATTGATCACGGTTCGAATCCTGGTCGGGTGTAATGAGGATATTTTTCCTATATAAATTCCCCATTCTTACCGCTCACCCCATTAGCATATGTGTAAATCCAGAATAATACGCGGAAGGAAAAAGGCCTATAAACGTATTATTGTAAAATAACACAGGTGACATTTCTTCGGTTCCTCCTAGACTTTTCATAATAATTAAATGTTATCTGTAATAATCCTGCTTCCCCCTTCTATCCTTTTGGACGACGACACTGCTGAGTGAGGGGGTGCATACTGTGCCAGGGGTAATTAAAACAAATATTCAATTCACGCTCCTACCCGCCTCGGTGGCGTAGTTGGCTAACGCGCTAGTCGTGTTAAGCTCGACTGCCGAGGACGGGGAGATCGAGGTTCGAATCTCGGTCGGGTGAACTGGGGTAGGTTTTTCCTAAATGGTTTTCCACTCTCCCTCAACGCAAATGCGGGTTCACTTCCTCTAATTCGACCTTCCCAATTCCTAATCCATTAGCGTAACTAGTACTTAAAGCGTATAACCCGAACGGGTTGTAAGACGTGGTGCTAAATAATAATAATAATAATAATAATAAAAAAACTCACGCACCCATTATTCAGTTAGCTACTGCGCGAGTTTTAAACAATAATAATCCGAAAGCCACACCGCATTCGGCTCGCTTTCGTGGACGCGGTACGATATGACCTCACATCTGGCAATATCTTTAGAGTTTTAAATAATTTGACCTGACTTTTAAACTATGATCGATAAATTGATCTCCCGTTCACCGAAGAGCCAGACTAAACTAGTTCGACAGATTGCACGTCCATCGGTGCGGATATATTTTTGTTGATTCGTGTTTTACTCTGCACCGATAAATATTAATAATATGAATGTATGGAGTCTACCATAACCGGCCTAAACTATACCCTAATTTGGTTAGGAATAGCCGTATCTGATAATTATTAAAGTTACTAAAATAATTTTAATATATTCACACATAATATGATGCCATGTTAACCGCAGCTGTCACGTTTGATAGGTATTATCAATAATTATACAACCCGCTTCGGTGGCCGCATGATATAGAGCGTTATTCTAGCAATAGACTGGACTGCCGATGACGGGGAGATCGTGGTTCTATCCTGGTCGGGTTAATTAAGAGTGATTTTTCCTAAATGGTTTCCCACTCTTTCTCTCCACGCAAATTCAGGTACACTTAATCTAAATTTAACCTTACTCATACTTAACCCAATAGCCTAATTAGTACATAATCGTTTAGTCCGAATAGTGGTAAGACGTGGTGCTAAAAATAAATAATAATAATAGACCTACCTATAAAATAACACAAATAATTTGGTAAAATGTTACAATGTTGGCAGCAAAAAAAACTGATTTTTTTATAAACTGTTTTTCCTGCCCAAATTAGGGTATGCCAGTGTGCTAAAAATATAATTACTATTAATAGACGGCGCATTAAATCTAAAACTAATAAAACTAGCTTTTAATGCAACCTGCAATACATTGTACTCAAATGACGTCGCGTCCTCCGCAAGGGCTAAACAAGCATTGTCTTGAAAGGGACAGGTTCTTATACGTTTTTCAAATTATGTTTCATTTATTTTAGGTATTTAACGTGCACTTTATGAACTTACTAATTATATCAGCGCACGATAATTTCTATGAACCAGAGCGAAAGGGACTACCAATTTAGCCGGTAAAAGTATTTTCATGTAACGTATTTTATATTTTACAGGGTTCTTTTGCGTGCCATAATCGACATAGGACCAACACCTTTAATTTCCTTTTCAAAGGAAGTTGTGCTATGGTTTTATAGTTCAAGAAAAATCCGTCGACCCCAGCTGGGTTTGAACCCACGAACGTAGGGTTCCGTGGCGAGCACTTTACCCCAAGATCACCGAGGTTGAATTTTTTTTTTTAATTTATGGAATTACATTGTGTTCGTATAATCATGCCTGATGACGTTCATTTCCTCAAAAAAATTAAACCATTATAAAATGAAAGGTCGTAGCATATTATAATTTCAAACCCATAGTTTAGTTTTTTAATTTACTTAGATTTGTCAAGATTTGCCGTGACCCTCAAAAACCTTTTTTCTCGACCCCTAGAGGGGTCGTGGGTCACAACTTAAGAACATATGGTCTAGGAGTAATAAGTCTAAGTTCCATTTTTGTCCTAGCTTTTATCAAACAAAAAAGTATTTAATTTACAATCCAGTTGTGTTCAAAAAATATTTTTATAGACAAACCATAATTCTAGTACACTTTTACAATAAAAAAAAACACTCCATGGTGTGAACCCGTAATTGAGCTATACCGACCGAGCGGCCGCCGCCGTTAGCGATGTTAGTGCCAACATTTGCGCGTAGAGGGTGTCGTGTTCGGCACAGCGAGGCCTTAAGCCGTTAATCTCAGGTTTCTAAATCGTAGCTACTACTTCTTTATTAAAGTATTAAATAAAGGGATGATTACACATTCTTATTGACATGTTATAGTTTCTGAGTATAGTATACCTACATGAGGTAGACAAATGATCCACATCTAGATCTCCTCGGAATTTAATTTAGAGTTTGTTTGGTTTTATCCATAATCTAAATTAGACACCCGAGTATATAGGAGAAAAAGCTTACATTCTTGTCTAGTCAAGTTTTCTTCGGCAAGAAGGTTGAATTACGAAGGCTCAGAAATGTAGGTTCTCTAACCGGTTTACTACTCTCCCTCCACGCAAATGTGAGTACCTTTCCTCGAGATTATGCCCTCCTCTTCCCCACTCAATTAATATAAATATGGTTTCAGATCGTGATTATCTGCTCAGATAATTATCGTCTGGCCAAATAATGATCGTATGTTCAAATTGGTATCGTCTTGTCAAATAATAATCGTCATTTCAAATTGTGACCATATGGCCAAATAATGATCGTGAGTTCAAAACGTGACCTCGTCAGTTCAACTCTTGATCGTTTGCTCAAATTGTGATCGTCTTGTCAAAGCGTGATCGTCAAGCGGTTGATCTTGATCTGCGTATTGTTGGTTTCAGGGACTGGTCGCCCGGGGGCGCCCCTCAGCAGCAGCTGTCCGTGGTGACCACAGTTTGGGGTGTGACCACCTCAACGCAGTCGGGGCCCCACGGGGGCAACGTGGCGGCGGGGGCCGGGTACGGCCAGCAGCAGGGACCCCCTAACAAGCAGGGGACTCCATTCGCCTCCGTGGGCTACCGGCAGGGCGCGCCGCCTGGGTAAGTTTTTTTAGACAGATGTAGCACGGGTTAGCCTATATTGGCTCGGCTACAGGGGGCGCTATCGGTTGTTTTCTTAAAACTCCAGGGGACCGAAATTTGATTCCAGAAGGATGGGCTTCAATTACACTCGAGTTAATGGAAGTGTTCTCCTTACCTCATTCATATTTTCCATATTGTCTGAGGTCATGGCATAACAAACGCACCCCTTCCAGCTCATAAAAAAAAAGGATACCTCATAGGCATCATCATCATCAACAACTTTCCAGCCTGTGGCTGGTTTATTTTAGTAAACTGCCTCCATCTTCCTCTATCCTTTCATCATTCTCCATACTTTAATTTACTCCATTATTCTCCTCTCACTTGCACACTTTCAGTTATGCTCCTTCCACCTCTTTCTTGGTCTCTCTTGCGGTATTAACCCGCATTCTATTTGGTACTCTCTCCCTCTCCATTATTACATGTCCGTACCATCTCAACCTAACTCCCTCTACTAAAGTTTGTTCACGGTAGGAGTTTACCTCTGAAAGGCCTTTTTCCCTACCAGAAATCTATTATATAGTAGGATATTGGTAGGAAAAAAGACCTTTCAGAGGTAAACTCCTACCGTGAATGAGGTATATCTCATATGGTGCTTTTAGCCCCCCACCCCCACCACACACACACTTTTTCCCGGATAACTTCATTACAAATCTTGTTTCTCCTCGCGACAGCTCTTCGAAACCTTAGCTCAGTCAGTGGCGTGACTGTTTTTTTGGGCTCTGGGTCCCGGGTTTGATTCCTAACACGGCTTAAAAATGTATAATTGGTGAAATGTGGGTTTCCCCTTTCAATTAACAGCTCTGGACTGGATCTTGTGTTTGTTCTAGATTTAAGTTAGTTTATAGATCGTGTGCTGATATAAATCAGTCGGCCCAGAGAGAACACGTTGAATATCTTAAATAAATAGATGGGGTGGGGGGGAATTATCGCTACGACTCACATGATCCTCACAAACTTCATTCCTATGGCCTCCATTTTCCTAGTCTCTCGTTTACACCGAGTGTCGATGTTTCTGCTGCATATGTGACAGTGGGTACAAAGTACGACGCCCTGCACAACACTCCCTTCAGTGTTGCCAACTTTATACTCTCTAGCGATAGTACATGGACCTGAAATGGATTGCATTTTGTACCAGTAGGATACTCCTTTCTAACATATTGATAAACTACAGCTTTTCATAAAAAAAAAATTAATGTAAGATTGGTTACTTTATAGCAGGGTCACAGGATATTACTTTTAGAAAATATCCTAAAATTGGATTGTTCAGGCGGTGAAATTATTATTAAAGGTAGTAGTAGATAGATTGTACAGTTGGCAACACTGGCTTCCTTACACTTCAAGGGTAATTCTCTTCTTCATATCAGGTCAGGTACTGAGCTTTCTCATCTTAAAGGGTTTTCCACTCTCCCTTCACGCGAATGTGGGTAAATATCACGCTGATATGTTAGGGATGAGGAAGGTTGAATTTAGAGAAAGTGTACCTGCATTTGCGTGTAGGCTGAGCGAGAAACTACTTATGGAAAAATGCCCTAAATACACTGGACCATGATTCAAACCTTGATATCCCCGTAATCGGCAATCCAGTTTGTTGCGAGCGTGACGCCTTGGGCCAGTGTGGGCTAACTGGCGGCCCGCGGGCCGAGGGCGGCTCGCGCTCACTGAAACTGTGGCCCTCGCAGTATCCCGGAGGAAAAAAGGGAAATCCTCGGTGCCAGTTGTTACATAAGTTAATGATTCAAATAAAATGATTTGTTTAAAAAAAAAAGGTCATGATTGCATTTTACCATGCATTTATTTGATTAATAAAATTATGTATATATTTATATTTAGTTGTTTTGTAAAAGTGTATGTGCTTACATATTTCATAGTACACTTTTGGGGGATTAATAAAAAAAGGCGATTCTATAAATCAGAATTCGGAAATACAACTAATAAGTATTGAAAGTAATTGTTTATTAACTGTTGTTTGTCGGTATTAATAAATATATCTTCGGCCCACGGTGTAAACTGATAATCATATTTGGTCCTTTGGTCGAAAAACTCCGGACCACCCTGCCTCAGGCAAAGCTTGTATTAGTGTAATTAAATGCGGTGGATAATAAACTGCCGTGAAAAAAAAAAATTGGCGCAAGAAAAAGTCCAGCAAATCCTTTTTATGTGATGGCCAAACCCTCGCTTAAAAATATAAAATAGATTTTTTTTCCGCCTTTGGAGAACAATTTTAAACACAAGTTCACTAAATATGATCTGGTTAGAACAAGCGGCTGATCCTTAACAGTGGAAAGGGGCCTCCCGAAGGAAAGGTGCTAGGGGGTTGGGGTTGTCTGTCGTAAAAGGGAAGCTACCCCGGGTGGTAGTCACAGAAGAGTAGTTACTACGGTAGGGGGTTGAAAGACCCAAAATGTTTGAGAACCATTGCGACCTAAATGTGTTGATTTTTATTTTCATATGAGAGTCGATATAGCTTATATCAACCAATCGTTTGGGGTGAGGCGTTAGAGGAAAACGTTGAAATGGGGGGTGAGGGGAGGGGTACGAAGTGGTGGGAATGTTACAAAAGGGAACTGATGTTTCTAACTTTCCTTTTGTATATGAGAAAAAGGGGGTGGGTGCGGGGTATCAAAAAGAGGAGGGGGGGGGGGGGAAAGGAATTGATTCAATTGGTTAAATATTTAGGGTGAATTTTGGGATCTGTTGAAAGGACTCTTTTCGAGGTCTTTGGGAAAAGGAAATAAAAGGATGGGGTAAGGGTAGGATGGGCGATGTTGACGCCTCAAAGTGCGAAGTGGTAGATTTTTATTATTATATCGGTATAGTCTGTTTAACTAACGTATAATGTTTGTCGAACTGAAAAGCTACCCGAGTGTTTCTTCGCGTCATCGCAACCGATGGGGGCTAATTTGTTTTTGTATGAGTTGAATAAAAAAAACTGACCTAGGCCACTGGCTGGAAACAGTACTGGATAGAAAAAGTAATATAATTTATATTATACATATTAATTCGCCCATTATTTAAAGTTCTGTTTTAAGAATACATTTCACACCAGATTAACCAGTATATTAGGTAGGCCTACATAACTTCAATCAAACCAGAAAACTTATCAAGGCACGATTTTTCTTCATTCTTTACTTGACAACAGTGAAATTGATATCTGTTGTATAGTTGTTGTTTTTTAAATAATTATCTTTCAATTTGTTTTTATATTTAAAAAAATATACATAGTCAAACGTTTTAGTTACCCTTAATTCTTCTCTCTCTTTTTTAAAAATAAAAATAAATAAAGTACCACAAATCTTTCCACGATACGTCTTATTTAAGCTGTTTTACCTGTTAAGTGGTCTCCGAGAAAGGACGGATGAAGACGTGCTCATAAGCGCCCATAAAGTGTTTCTAACAAGCGTCAATTTGCTTTTTAAGCGCCTCTAAAAAATTGCCACCGTTTGTTAAAGTCAAAAAGATTTATATATTTTTTGTATAAATTCGAATTACATATTGAATAGGATTATAAGTTTGGTGGAAGAGATTGGATTGGGTTTAAGAAGGTATAAAAAGGTGATTTTCCCCCCCTTGAGGCCATCCTCGATGCGTTAGCTTTCCCTGGTACAGTTATACTAGTGTGTGTGAGAAAGAGAAAGACTGATGGAAGGGAGTGAGGGGTGGTTTTAACCCCTCCCCCCCCTCTTGCAACATCCAGTTCATTCATTGTGCGCTGCAAGCCCAGCGGGTTCTTGGGAAGCGATCTTTATGTCAAGTCCCGTGTTATGCTAAAGGTTGGGAAAGGGCGGGCAGCTATTGTTTGGGTAGTCTCCTAGCTGCTGCCCTTTGGTGGGTACACATGCATACTCTAGGGGTGAATCGGGGAAAGGAGGGGTTAGGGGTGGGACAATTGGTTGTAGAACTGTTATACAATATTTTTATTTTTAACCTCATGTGGGGTCTACACCTTGGGACTGCAATATCCGGATCTTGAAAAGAAGAGTACATTCTACAAATGACCTGGGGATGGACTGGTATAAGCTATTTTAATATATTTTTTATTAATGTGAGTGTAAATATCACATAAATTTACATAGTAGATAATAATAATAATAATAATAATAATAATAATAATAATAGGTAGCTTTCATAAGAACGTTTTTATAATCGGTAACTAATATTTGGTAAGGATCTTTTCCTAAGTAATAAAATACATTTATTTAGCATGGTATCCATTTATAACAAGATACAAGGTTAATATATATTTGGAAGAAGGTACAGGAAAGGTTGATAGGTAACATAAAAAAGAATGATCGCATTATGTCTGTTACACTAAAAAGAAGAACACAGTTCACAATGTGCATTGCTGCCACTGGACAAAGAGGTCTAAGATACAAGTGTATATATATATATATATATATATATATATATATATATATAAAATACTTTTAATTTATTATCTCATGCACTACATTATCCCTTGTTGCCACAACCGCGAAACAAAAAAAAAGTGTTATTAATATATTTTGTTCTTTCATTGAGTCTCGAAAAAACTCCAATCATACATTTATCCTTAGATAAGTATTATTTAAATTGTTTTGATAACACTCTTTTTTCACAATCGATTAGTATTAAACAAATAATTATTAATATAATATAATTATTTCCGAACACGTTAGTAGTATATTAGTGACTTTCAAGTAATGGTGGCAATAAAGAACCTTCTGCCGAGACGTCAGTTACCATCTTCTCCTACCGTGGATAGGGTGTACTCAAGACAAGACCGTGATCTGTATGTAGGGCACTTGATGTGATGAACCACCGTGACATTTCACTGGAGATTGCGACACCGTTCCATTTCTCAAGGTCGCCATTGAATCATGGCAGATTTCTCTGCCCCCATACACCGTAGACACCAAACAGAAAATACGGCGTGTGCGTGGATTTCTTACAGGTTTTATAACGGAAAGATTTTTATAAAAGGGTATTATCCTATTTTTTATCACTGTATCTCACTCACTGTACAGGTTATATGCATACATGATAATTACTCTAATGGGATAGGGATGAGGAAGGAAGCATTTTAGAGGTAATGTATCCACATTTGCGTGGGAATAGAGTGAAGAACCATTTAGAAATAAACACCCTCAATAGACCCGACCGGGATTCGAACCGCGATCTCAACGTCATCAGAAGGAAAGTTTAACACTAGATTGGCGCCTTAGACCATGGGGCCACTGAAGCCGGTGTGCCATTGTACACTTAATTTTTTTTTGCGTATAACCCGAGTGGGTAGTAAGACGTGAAGATAAAAAAAAAATCGATCTCTGGCTGTGTCTGTTCGGAACATAAGCCTCTCCTCCACCTCCTTTCCTCTCATCACCTCTCTCTTCCTCCACCTTGGCCCAGTCCTCTCCTCCGCCTCCTTTCCTCTCATCACCTCTCTCTTCCTCCACCTTGGCCCAGTCCTCTCCTCCACCTCCTTTCCTCTCATCACCTCTCTCTTCCTCCACCTTGGCCCAGTCCTCTCCTCCACCTCCTTTCCTCCCATCACCTCTCTCTTCCTCCACCTTGCCCCTGTCCTCTCCTCCACACCCCTCATACTCCCTTTCAGCCAACTGTAGTTGAACTTTCTTTATCCTCGCAATAGACTAGACTGCTTATGACGGAAATATCGGGGCTCCAAATAGGTGTACTGAGGGTGATTTTTTCATAAATGGTTTTCCAATGCCCCTCCACGCGAATGCGGGTACACTTATACATTCAACCTTCCTAATCCCTAACTCATTTTCATAATTAGTACATTGTGTATGACCGAAACGTGTAGTAAAACGCGTCATGCGTCACAATGTGATGCGATTTTCTATTATTTTACTCTTAAAAAAACAGTGGAATTGAAACCATTGAAACATTTTAACATATTAAAAAAAATAGAATGACTTTCGAACACCTCCTCCCCCGACACCTCAGATTATCAGATAAACTGGATATGGACTGACTTGGCTATTATTTATTTCCAAATACCATGGTGGTGTTTTCAAAGGGTATGTTAGAACAAAATCAAAATCCTCACATGTTTTGTAGCAATGTAATATGTCATTTTCTGTGTTTCTCAACAACCGCCTTCTATATATTAGACTCTTTCCCCCACTATGTAGACTTCAAGATAAAAGAGATAGTGTTTTTACTTTGTCGATATATCCACGACATACATATCTAGTCTGTCTGGACTTTGATGTCGATAGCGTGGGGGTTACAGTCACAGATGGTTGGCTTTCGATTTGTGTTATTAAGAACCCGTCTCACCCCACGGATAACACCTACAGTAGCCCCATGGCTTCTTTGGAGCTGACTGACAGCTCACAGCTGACTTCTGACAGTCAACATTTAGGTATATACCTAAATTTTGACTGTCAGAAGTGACAGCTGCTAAACACATGTTTTTGCAGATCATTTGGTTCGGCGTAGGGATACATAATTTGGTCTGGTAACTTTTCAAAGCCGTCATCTGTTAGCTGTGAGCTGTCAGTCAGCACCAAATAAGTTATGGGGCTACTTTAGCTTAGGTAGATAATACAGCTTGGCTTTTGTATAAACACACAGTGGAATTGAAACCACTGAAACTGTTCTATTAGGCCTTTGAAAAATAATTATTTGAAAATAAAAACTACCAAACTTATCCCAATTTTGTTGTGCACAATGCAGAAAACCGGACTTGAATATATTTTCTGGTTTGAGCATAATTTTGTCACTAATTTCCCGGTTAATCGACCGTGAAATGATCTATTAGCCTGAAATCTGCCTATATAGTCCATTCGCCACAGGAGTGATGGTTACTGACACCTAGCAGAAGATGTAAAAAAAAAACTTTTGGAAGAAAAACATAATTAAAAACAAAATGTTTGTTGGGAAAGTTTTGACCGCTAAAAGTGACATATGGTCTTGCAGCTCATATGGTTTGGCAAATGGACACGTGAGAATAGAACTGGTAACGTTTGCTGTCAGCTACCTACACTCCTACCCTGTATGAGGTGTCTCTAAGTCCATAGATGCATTTCTTGAATCATTCGGAGCCATCTCAACTCCTTTTTACGTTTAACTTTACAGTGAAAACTACTCAAGTTGCTGAATGATGCACTCATAAATAAGGGCCCAGATAATACCTTTATTATTATTATTATTATCATTAGCACCGCGTCTTACTAACCGTTCGGGTTATACGCACTTACGCTAATGTGTAGTGGTAGGGTGATTGTGGGATGAAATGGAGGACCTACAGTTTAACGTGGAATCCGAACCACGGTGGGGGACTGGCATTTCACATATTCACAAGTTGTGATTAATACACGTATTGTCAGAGGGGAAGGAAGGGTTTGGCAAGCAGAAAAATTTGTGCCGAGGATTGAACCCCGGACCCCTAGCACAGAAGTCCGACACCTTACCCCTAGACCGCCAGGTCAATACGATAATACAGTATTTATCATTGGTGATATTGGTTGTTTCCTTTAGCACCGGTACATTAATGGATAGAAGACTGACTGGGTGCTGTGAGATGAAGAGTTATTATTGTAATTAACAGGATGATGTGTTTGTTTTTATCAGGAAAACATAAGCTACTAAAGGGTAGTTTACTCAAAACCTATTTTTTTTAAAATTATCTTCCAAGCAATAATGTATAAAATGAGAAAGTTTGCGCGATTTGTGTCGTACCATTTATTTTACTATGCTCCAATAAAGGCTACCAGCCTAGGCCTTGAGGAAAAATAAACAAATGTTACCAAACGTTACTTTTAGGAGCCGTACTTAAATTATATGAGGCTTTTCTTTAAAATTATTTTCTACCCCCTCGGCCCCCCTTCCCCGCCCAAGTGTGTGATCGTAAGATTCGACTCCCTTTTAATCTCACGATTTTTTTTACTATTTGGTAAATTATATTATTTTTATGATTTAGTAACTTTTTTTGGACATAAGGATTGGTAAAAAAACCAACCAAAAAAACGAGAAATATGAAATCTTAAGACTAAGGTTACTTAAATTTTAGTATGTAAATTAAATATAAGTGAAATTTTATAATTAATATATATCTATTTTCAGACAAAAATAATATTAAGATTTTGTTTCAGCATAAACATGATTAAAAAAAGGATTACGTAAGATGGATTTTTCCTCCCACCGCCGCCGTAAGAAAATATTGAACCTTCTACAATATATCTCGACCCTCCTCCTTCCAAATAAAACCTTAAGTAGGCCCCTTAAGGAGGATAAGGAGGTGATTTAAGCCTTCAAACCCCTACGTTTTCTCCTTCCCTTGTTTGACTGTCAAGTGTTGATGTTTTAGGTTATAAGTTTGCTTTTATGTTATGTTTTGTAACTCTTTTTGTGTGTACTACTTACAAAGTGCAAGTTGAATATC
>CABFVX010003558.1:33855-76528 GCA_902151425.1 Timema shepardi | reverse complement strand
GTGTGTGTGTGTGTGTGTGTGTGTGTGTACGTGTTTTATTTGTTTCTGAACCTATATCATGTGGAATTATCTAAATTTACATATTACTATATTGCTCCCTTCAAAAAAAGGAATAAGCAGATTTAAAGTGTTCTATACCATAGTTATGAGCCAAAAACTATTTTAGAATATTTAAACGTAAAATTTAAATAAAAAATGTTTAAAGTAACCAATTTAGCGAGAAAAGCCCTACCTATAATTTAATGTAGACTTATGTCAATAAATCCTTACAGATTTACTAATAGGAGTAGTATATGTATGGTGATAATAATTTACTAGTAAATTGTTTTCACCTCCTTGCTATCAAACCTATCCTTGAGCTTATGAACACTCTTTTACCAACTACATTGTAATGTATGGGATTGGGAAAATTGATATTGAGGATTAAGATATGCTTATACAGACCAGACAAGTGGAGCCAACCTTTGAGCTAAATAGAGACACACTTATGTTTGATAAGACAACTAATATATGAAGGCAAACAATGATTAGTTGCTAAACGAACCATATTAAACGTATTTAAATATCATGCCATTCTAGTTCAGTTTGTTGTTGATGGGAAAGCTAGGAATATAATCTTAGCCGAGCCGATTGAGGTTGTTTATTCATGAATTGTTTCGAACTTTTCCTCCAAGTAAATATGAATACATCCACATTAAATTCAACCACTTTACCATAACTCACTAGCGTATTAATATGCGTATAGCCCAGATGGGTAGTAAGACACGGTTGTTAATGTTGTTTGATATATACATATATTTTAACATCTTTCTTGGCTAAATTATCCCTTTCGTTGTAGCGCGGAAATCTACAATATAATAAAATATATACGTTTCTTTGAATATTTTTGGATATAGTATATTTGAAGTTTCTTTACGATTCCTGAAACTTCAAACAAACAGATGTGAAGTAGATATAATATTGTTATATTTGTTTTTCAATGAAAATTTATAACAAGAGGAAAACTAAAGGGCAATAACATATGGACAAAGACTATAATATTGCACTTTATGTTTACATGGATATTGTCAATTATTTTAAAGATCAATTGACAACTAAAAACTAATTTTTTAATAATCCACACCCACGACCTCACTAACTATATAGCTGGTTTTAAAATACGATCATTCAAATAAAATTATTTCTACCATCCTCAGAATATTGTGAATGCCAAACTTTTCACTGCCAGACCTAACGGAACATCACTTGGAGACAAACTCCAACGCCGTGCATTCAAATTCCACTATATCTCGATTTAAAACCGACTCCATTACACCATGCTGCAAACCAGAAAATTACGTAATCAATTGTCAGGTCACCACTTCACCGGGAACTCTCAGTCCAACCATATTGATAAATAAAATCTAAAATTGAATGGATGAAATTCATACAGATATAAATAACAGCACAACAATGGGCTAGAATGACTCATAAATATTGGGCAACAGAAAAAAATATCCTGTCGGCACTTCTTCGTTACTCACTCCAAAACGCCTTATTTATCATGCTAAAACATGCCTGGATCAATATCCTACTAAAAAGAAAAACTACATCCCAATCGGTTAAGTGACTCCATAGATATATAAAAATATCCATCTGACACTTCACCGGGACTCTCACCCAAACGACCGATGATAATTATTATTCTAAATAATGCATGGATAAATACTCTACAGAATAATAAACTCTACAACACAGTAATTGTGTGGTTCAATAAATGTATATTAACAATCGTCTGTCCCTTCACCAGGACTCACACCCAAACACCTATTTATAAATAAAAATGCTAAAACCTTACTGGATATTGGTTCAGTACAAAAGTAGATACCGCACCTCAATCGGTTAAGTGGTTCTAGAGATCCTAAATTTGAGATGATTATTATTATTATTATTAGCACCACGTCTTACTGTCCATTCGGGTTATACGCACTTACGCTAATGTGTAATGGTAGGGAGATTGGGAGATCATATGGAGGACCTACAGTTTAATGTGGGATCCGAACCACGGTGGGAGGCCTGGTATTCCACACATTCACAAGTTGTGATTAATACAAGTCTTGTCAGAGGTGAAGAAAGGGTTTGGCGATCGGATAAATTTGTGCTGGGACAGAGGATTGAACACTGGGCCCTCAGCACAGAGGTCTGAAACCTTACCCCTAGACTACCAGGTCACCCAGATATAAATAAATCCGGTCGTATCGTTAACGGAAAAACAAACCCTGACTGTATGTGTGCGATATCCTCCCTTAACAGACATCATGATGAATAGGAATAAATGCACCGCAATCGGTAATGAGGTTCCAGGTATATTTGGATATAGACAGATATTCTTAAAAACAGTACAGAACTACAATATTTTTGAACTTAAAAATATTTAAATTCCAAACCTTTAAAAAGAAGAGATATCATTTAAAGTGTTTTTAAGCTCGTTAACCAAAATATACAATATTTATTCATGCTATTCAATAATTATTTAAACCTCCTAGCTCTGATATTGTATTAATACTTGTCTACGACATGGCCTGTTTTATTATTTGGATATCCAAAATTGACTTAGCAAAAAAAAAGTTAAAAAAAGAACACAGTTAACATAATACATTAACTTTATTTAAAAATTATAGTCAACGTAAATCTTAATAAACCACAATTTTCCTTAATTAAAGTATTTATCAAAACTTTTTAATAAAAGTTATATTGTGGCTGTGATGGCAACATTAAATAAAGTATGGAATCGAACTATGGTCCCAAAAAGTAATACACAGTCATAATAGCTTTGAAGAAACAAACAAATTTACTTTTATTACTAAAATATTTCCAATGGAAAAGATTTTATCAATTTTTTTTATCTAACCTGGAAATAGTATTAAATATTTAAAATCAGAATTGGGATTTTAATTTTTTTTTTAACTCAGCTTATTACAAATAAAGTCATAATCTTTTAGAGTTAATTTGTTATTTGCGTTATATGTGTGGAATATAATAATTGATCATTAATACATTGGTAATTAGCTTTGCACAGTAATGAATATTCTGAAAAGGGGGAGACTTGCTTTATGTTACCATGTAAAAACGATCAATATGGGTAACAGTGCCAAAATAATTTTGAAGTGGTTATATATTTAATAGATAAAATGATGCCAGCCCGTATGTTAATGAGAGCAAGTATAATTAATTAACTAAATATTAACTAAAAATTATTCATTTTATCATTATCAGAACAATAACGTAAAATTAATTTATCAAATCATACCATATGAGCATCGCTAAAAGACATAACCCATCCCACATCACTTCTTCCCAACAGTCAAGAAATAATTTAAGGACTCAAGGCCCTCTCTAACTCCGGCCTTGGGCGTAGCTAGGCAAACTCTTTTGCCGCCATGTGTCGAGGTATAGCATACTACGAGGGCTGAACCTTTAAGTTGCTACCTTTCAAATTCAACGGATTGTACATTCCGAACGGTAGTAAGACGAGGTGCTATAAATAAATAATAATAGCGTGTTTGGAACCGTTTTAAGAAAAAACACCCTCAGTTCACTACTTGGATTTGAACCCTAATATCGTCACCAGCAAACCAGTCTGATACGAGAAAGTCAAATTAAAAATAGTTTCTTCCACTAGGTAAGAAATATTAAGGAAACCATACTACTGATTGTTTGAGTTCAACCTAAAAATAAAGCACCAGATTTCTGTAGAGTTTGGTCTTTGATAAAAGCCGCACTCTAGCCTTTCCATTCTAAGAAACTTGACCCATGTAAACAATAGATTTAGCTCGATCCCCCTTATTTCTTTCAGACCAAACTTAACATATATGACAACAGCGCAACTCTAGCTCAGTGTCGGCTAAACATCCCTAATAGTTCAATATATGGATGTTTCACAGGAGTTGCGCTGATAGCGCTTCACAAGTTTTACAAAGTAATCCTTCCACTTAAAAAGACCACACCAGAATACCAGTATTTTTAAATTTGAAATTACAAACTGGGTATCGAGAAAAAAAATCCAAAATTATAGAAAAAACCTTTTTATTATCGTATAGAATATAAATTTTGTAAGCAACTAAGAAAGTTTCAAAGGTTTTTTTTAAATTTTTAAATTAAGATTCGGGTTGAAGGAGAGCTAAGAATTTCAGAAACTAATATAAACACTTATTCTACGTATGGTAGAAGTATTAAATATTTGCAAGCTGTTAGGACGACCGTCCCAAATAATGAACAATCTAACAATACTGAAAATTTGAAATTTCAAATTAGGTTCCAAGAAATGGGGTTTAAATATTCTCTAAGCAAATTTAAAAAAATTAAATTGAAATTTAGCATTCAAGTAAATATATCTGCTTGGAAAAATAAATGATGTCTGAATAAATGGAATTTCAAAATTGTACTTAACGGGAAATGTAAGAGCTCAAAATTGACACAAGTAATGTAAAACACTATTTTTGGTATAGTTGAAAATTTAAATTAAACAGACAAAAGAACCTTATCAGATAACCAATTATATGTTAAATTTTTAAAATGAGAACGGGGAAACTGAAATGATATTGAGGAAGGGCAAGCTTAAACTATCACCAAAACTAGTAGAAAATATACTTTTAAATATGGAAGAAAATTTAAATTGGTAAAAGTATCACCCCATATAATATAAAAGTTAAATGTTTTTATATCAATAAATAGGGGTCCAGTAAATGGATATAAATTGGGGAGGGGGCCTTAAAACTGCTAAACTAATAAAAATGTAAATAGTACATATTTTTAATTTTGTATAAATAGAGGAAATAACCGAAAAATAAAAAATAAAATACTATCTTAAAAAGGGGTTTCATAGCGCTACTATTACATAATTAAATATGAAAGATAAGCTTTCGTCCATACAGAAGCAATATAATATGAAAATAAACAACATCTGGTAACATATCTTGGTGAACATTGAAGCTCTTTGTGAAACCATGAAACTAATTTATTCCATTATATTCCCTATTTTTTCTTTATATTAATCTACTACTTTATTGAATTATTTTGTAGTTATCTTGAATGAATAGTGAGGCTATTTTATAATTGATTTCTAATAATCTACTATTTGATTTAATTATTTTGTAGTAATTTTGAATGAATAGTGAGGCTATTTTATAATTTCAAATAAGCAAAGGCTCCCTAATAAAGACAGGATGAAATACTAATATTAATATAAAATTTAGAGAATTATCTCCTCAAACTATAATTCCATTTTTTTTAATATTGCACCTAATATTTTGTTTTACTTCGTTTACATTTAATGCCTGATGCTTATGATGGGATAACATTTACAGTGCTAGGAGACATAAAATCCTTGGAAAGGAGTTTACGTCAAACTGCTCATCCACGAAAATGGAATCACCCATAAATATTATATAGCATCGGATGTAGAACAAATTAAATGTTCCCAAAAAATTACTATTTGGCTTCCAAGAATTATTTTATTACCCATAGGTTTATTTAGCCAAATTTCTTCAAAGTGAATTTTTAAGTGTTTTCAAACTATAAAAATATTTTACATTAATGTTAACAGCCTATCTTTAAAACCAAGAGAAATTCAAGAAAACCTTTAAACACAAAAAATTATATATTCTCAAACAGCTATTTATTTTAATTAAACCCTGCTAATTTATAAAAAATAATATCATGTTTTTTTACATGGTATCTTCCTGCACACCCAAGATATTCACATTTATCTATAGTACATTAATATAATAGGTTCAAAAAGGATATAATTTTAGAGTAGGCCGAATTATATCCGCTTTTACAAAGAGAGAGAAACCATTTAGAAAAAAAACACTCTTTAATACACCCAGCTGGAATTCGAGCCCCAATTTATCTGTCACACAAAAACCAAATTATATTAGAACTAGCCTTATATCTAGTCTATGTGCCAAATAATTTGAGAATCCCTTTCTTGACTAATGGGTAATATCGACTCAGGATTGGAAGATCATGGGTTTTATATGTGCTTACATTCGTGGAAACTGCCCTAACTAAGACGAGACCAGAGGCTTCCCACCATTACCTGCAGGATGTTCATCATCTGGTAATCCTGACAGAGTGCCTTCTCTTGGCAGCCCAGAGGCAACGTCCTGAGGGTTTAACCTAAGGGGGACTAAATTTCTGTCTAGGCCGTCTATGTGGGAGTGAATGAAGGGTATAGGGGCCCCCTGCTAACCACGCACTAAGCTGTTGGTAGCTAATACATTCCAGGAAAGCTAATGAAGCCACCTCCACAAGGTCCCCGCTTGGTTGCTTAGGTTGAAGACCTTCTTAGGGTTCTTCCTAAGGCTAGGAGCATGGTTTTTTTTCAGCTGTCCGGTGACGATAGGGATCAATGGAATGTACGGGGGTCATCGGTTTATAAATTGCCCGCTGAGTGCGTTTACGTGCGTGGCTACCCTCGAAGGACACAGCGATGATGGATTAGAGGAGCCTAAGCAAATATATCTGTTCTTCAAAATTTGGTTGCCAAACCCAATTTGGCAGAATGACTTCCCGCTTTGAAAAGTCACTGACTTATATATAAGGTGGTCGTGTAGTAGTGTAGTGGTTACATTAATATTTGTTATAGGCGTAGCCAAAATATAAAGTATATATTTAGTCTTCAATTAAACCATTTTAGAGAAGTATTTTTTAATATCTGTCTGTATTTATTACTTTATATGAAATTTTATTATTGTGAGTCAAAACTGCACACAAAATGATTTTAAGTTACGCAATTTTATTATTAACGTTTGCACCTGATATTATTAATGTATCTAAAACAGGCTCAAGTGTTGTCATAAACAAGATACTGTTATTATAACAAACTAACGGCCCCTCTGGTAATTTTATTTTAACATAAATTGCCATTAATAGTAATCAACACTTTTTACCCTTGTGTCGCTTAAGTCATCAATGCATATACCTGCTTCGATAGGCGCATGGTCTAAGGTTCTATTCACGCAATAGATTGGACTGCCACCTATGGGGGCATAGTGTACTGAGGATGGTTTTTCCTAAATATTTTTCCACTAATCCTTCATGCAAATGCGGGTACACTACCTCTAAATCCAATCTAAATCATCCCTAACACATTATATCTAGACGTACAACCTAAACGGTTAGCAATTAATACCTGTTGCTAAATAAAAAATTAAAGCAAAAAACGTATATAATTAATAGAATTTGCCGGTCTTCTAGCCAACTTAATTGCTTTAATTCAAATTGTATAATGTCTACTATTAACCGAGTATTTCGTATCAGTGGTTTCACGTACTAGGGCCTCAGTTTTATCGCCTGGTATGTCAGTGATGGAAAGGTCAGGGCTTGGATCCCAGTCGGGCGTATTGATCCTTTTTTCACGAAATGGTTTTTCAAACCTTTCTCCAACCAAATGCTAGTAATATTTACCCTTATTGAAATGCTCAAATGGCCCTGGTAGGTAAAACATTGAGTACTGGGGAAAAGGAATAATTATTTATTTATGCTCTCTCCATACCTATTATTATTATTAGTAGTAGTAGTAGTACCGCTTCTTACTACCCGTTCGGGTTATACGCACTTACGCTAATGTGTAATGGTAGGTTTATTGTGAGACGAAATGGAGGACCTACAGTTTAACGTGGAATCCGAACCACGGTGGAGGCCTGGCATTCCCCACATTCACAAGATGCCTTGTCAGAGCTGAAGTAAGGGTTTGGTAATCAGATAAATCTGTGCCGGGACCGAGGATTGAACCCCGGACCCCCAGCACAGAAGTCCGACATCTTACCCCTAGACCACCAGATCACCGTCTTTCCATAACCAAATGATTAAGTTTAAACCTAATATAAAATGTACACACGTAACCCTTCAGTTTTATTTTGCTTAATTTTGGTCATTACGTCTCACTACCCCTTGGGTTGTATGCATTTGAATTCATAACAATGAGAAAGGTTAAGGGAGAGAGTGTGGAAAACAAACTAGGGAAAACCACGTTTAGTACACACAACCTAGATTCGAACCCCCATCTGCTCATCATCGGCAGTCTAGTCTATGGCAAGAGTGACACTTTAGACAAATTTGACCATCGAAGCGGGGGGGTGGAGGGGGTCTTCAGTTTTAAGTGAATATATAGTCCAACAGCTTAGTTCAGTTGATAGTATCTATCCCTAGTGAGTCTAGGCTATCAAGACCATTTTTAGAGGTTGTTGAAATATTCATAATTTATGAAACTGGGTCTTTACCTATCAAAATAACAAATTAGCAACTGTAATATTGGGTGAAATGTCTATTCTAATTATTTTTTATCACGTCAAATCCCATCTTGGTAGTTCGACCATAGTGATTTTATTACACAATTTTTAAAAGTGTACGGTTAAATAGTGAATCACTACATTTCAATAGCTATAAGTGGTCCAACTTGCTATTTTATGCCTTTTATATACGATTGTTAATGTAAAGTAGTTAATTTACGGGGCTGTGATTAATTATGACTGGACAGTCATATAGTCCAACGTGTTATCTCAGTCGGTAGCGTGTCTGCCTACTGAGCTCAGGATCCTGAGTTCGATTCCCAGTATGACCGAAAAAATTTAGCATTGATGAAAACATGGGTTTACTCTTTCACAGTGATAAATTAAAGACTGGGGACTGGGTGCTGTGCCCGTTCTACTCTTAATATAAAATCTCAGGCATAGGAAGCTACGATAGTCGTGGCAAGACGGTAGCTAAAAATATGACTTGATTAATAAACTGACCTAGGCCACATATACATGATGAAATATTTACGATAAACTATAATAAAGAAAATACTTTTTAATATATAAACAGTTTAAAATTAGTAATATTACATCATTTTTAATTGTATATAAATTATGTTCTTTTTATACCCCTCTAATTTGATTTTATCTCATTTTGTAGTATACCCTGTCGTTATTTAGAATTAATTTTCCAAATTTAAAATATCTTTACTCCTTAATTTTATTAATGTGTCCGAGTTGATGATTGTAAATAAATATTTGAAATGTCTATTTCATGATATTTCTTGTGTTTACTGTACCTAATGTAGAGGCAAGACCGACTACCAGAACATGATATTCCAGGCTGAAGCAAAGGGTCAGATAATCCCAACTGATGACACACCCAGGTAAAGCGAATGCCGGCTTACTTACCTGGTAAGGTATTACTGGAATAGGCTGAGACGTTGGTACGTGATATCGTTTACAAAATAACTCTCCTATCCCTACATTCCCTGCCAAGATTTTATAGACTCATAGTATCTTATTATCACTTGACATTTATTCGATTAATGAGTAAGGTATAGTTTGTAGGAATTGTTATCACACCTTTTTTTTTATCTTATGGCACATTTAACTGGGAGGGACTTTAACATCCAGGTTCGGTCGCTTTATGTGCAGACTATTAGCCGCTCTGGTAGGACTGAACGTTGCCCAAGATACACCTTAGTAGGTTGTCCAGACGTACCAGCAATGAACTTATGTGATGGTTACTATGGAGTAGTGAAACCGGTGGGAGTGCGGCAGAAAGGGGAGCGAATAATTTTTCAATTTTTTATGGAATTTCAATTTGTTGGCCAAAATAAATCAAATATTTCTCCATTAGAAACATGAAGTTTAGTTTTCTGAACATGCTAATAGCAACAGATCTTGAATATCTGTCAAGGGTGTCCTGGAATTTTGTCAAAACTTTTTAAATAAATAGAAAATGTTTTGACAAAATTCCAGGACACTACTAAACCATGGGGCCAGTTACATCCACATTTAAGTGAAGGGATAGTTGTAGGCTAATTAGGAAATACAAGTCAGTTTACCTAATCAAGATTAGAGGTCCAAACCCCCCGTCACCTGCAAAACAGTTTTAAAATTTAATTAGTTTATAAGTCTTGTAATGAATGATATAACTAATTTTGTCAAGAAAGTGCACTTTAAAAATACCCTTAAGGTAGATATATAAAATGTCGGGGTATTAACCTCTTCAGACAATGTATTTCAATCTGATGAGTCAGATAAAAGCCTTAACCCAGAATATTAATTTGTGTCTTTCCAAGATGAACAATAATAGCTCTTCAAAATTTGAACATGAAACTGATTTTCTTCTAGATAATGGCATCTACTTCAATTTCATCCTACAATCCTCCTTACTCCCCTCCCTCCGTCCTCTGAGGTAGACAATTCCTCCTGCCACAGACTCATTAATTTCCTCCTGTGGAAAGTCGTTACATAGCCGAGCTGCCACTGATTATCTTCTTCCTCTAACCAACCAAGCCCCATTTTGACGTCCCTCATTCCTTTGATTGTCAAGGACAGAACCTTCCCTTTTCCCTTTTTTTTTATCTCCATCTAAAACTCTGGCCTCCCATTTCTCTTTTCATCCAATATCCGACAACAATCATAATGGAACCTAGGAATTTATCCAAGATTAGGACATGGATCTGCTCGTCAACCTCAAACGAAAGCATTGTCTGGGGGGCAGGGGGGGGGATATATATTTTTGGTTGTTTTAATGGAAAGAAATAAAAGTGAAAATTATAGAAGTTACAAAAAAATAAAAATCTCATTGTCAGAGAAATATTTTCTTTTTAAGTTATAATAAGAATTCAAGATGGGTCTTCCGTGTATATATATATATACCCTTTTGTTTCAAAACTTGTTCTCATAATCAATGGACTACAGATGATATATTACTTTTATAATTTTACGTTGATTAAACAGTTAAAAAGAGTTCTGTTAAATAATATAAAATAACTTCTAGTGAGCATTTTTATATTTATTTTCTTTCTACCACGTACTACGTTTTGGTTTTTCGTGTATTTATAAACTATATGCGCAATATTGTAAATTAATATACTGTGGATATAATGGGTAAAGTTATAATAGATATATAGATAAATTAGTTAAACTTTTTTATGAAGGATCAGGAATGTATCATTTAGAAGAAATATATCCATACTAGCTTGGAGGGAAATTTTGAAATTATTTGTGGATCTCCTTAGGATTGAGCCCGTCGGACTTCAAAATCCCAACGCAAGCCCAGCAAACTTGGCAATATATTAGAAGTCTGTGTATTCTAAATATTGTATTGTATTAAAATAATCTGTTAAAAAAACTGAGAAAAAATATTACAATTTTTAACTCTGTCCAAACCCGTGATTACGTTGACAAAGGTCCCAGTCTCGTCTAGCCTGGTTGGAAGGAAGTGGTTAGGTCGGGGATTTGAATCCCTGCTTAATGTTGCGAGAGTAGTTTTCAATTAGGGATTTATCATTGTTATTTTATTATTCGCATTTTATAATTAAAACCACCTGCTTTTTTATTTGCACACCCCCTCAGGTTACACGCCTTACTCCCTGTCATCAATAGTCCAGTCTCTTGTCAGAGTGATTGGGGTGGGGTCTGATTTGAATAGATATAATTATTTTATTTTGACTGGACTTTTTTCATCACAATACTACTATTTTACTAAATAAATTATGTTTAATATCATGTTAAAACAACATATTTGAATAACAACCTTTCTTATCTTAACCCACTACCTTAAAACACTTTTAAAAGATGTAATCAATACATTTTAATAAAAGAGTTGACATAGGATTGAAATAGTTGATTATATGTAGCTTAGCCTATGATTTAAAAACTATTTTTAACTATAAACTTGATTATAATCAATATTAACTCTGGAAGACCATTTGTAGTCTCAGTTCAGTGGGTGGTGCATCCATATTCTGAGTTAATAGACCTAGGTTCGATTTCAAGCGAGGCCGAGAAGCTTAATTTTGCTCAAAATCACAATTCATGGTGAAAAGTTGATCGTTGGGATACCGGTCAGTTTGTGAGTAGTGTTCCAATATAATAATTTTATTTATAAAGTATAAATTAAGATACCTTTGATTTTAAAAAGTACTAATATATTACGACTCGTTCAGGCTATTCACATTGCCGATTATGGAGATATCGGGGGTTTAATCTAAGTCAGATCTACTGAGAGGGTTTATTCTAAATGATTTTCTACTCTCTCTCCACCCAAATGCATATACACTTAATATACATTTAGCCTTTCTCATCCATAATCCATTAGCGTAATGAGTATTTAGGCCTATACATAGAACCTGAACGGGTAATAATAGGCGATTCTAAAAAATACTACCCTAATAGTGCCGGGATGAGGAATTAAACTTTTCGAATAAATACAACAAAATTTCTATGAAGTTAAAAAGTTAAAAAAATATATTCAACCTCGTCACACCTATCCGTGATACACTACCCAATCTTCCCGCCACAGGTAAGCCAGATAGTATGAGCTGTATGCCTTAGTTCCACGTGAGCTGGTGAAATCACTGGTGTTTACTGTAAACACCCTTCCCTACACCCTCTTATCCTAGATTGGATCGATACCAGAGCGTACAGAAATTATATTTAATTTTTTGTGTGACTTTTCAAAGTGCTCGCCCTACGATCATTGATCACGTGACCAGCAGGTGTCATAGGATCTAAAGATTAAAAGGGGAGCTAGTAAAGGAACACAACCGGAGATTGTTGCATAAATAAATAGTCATATTTTCAGAGAGCTTGGATGTTTTAGTGAACTGTGCCAGTCTTAATTGAGATAGATGGCATAATATATTAATGAGATACAAAGTATGACATAATGATACGTGCCTTCTTTAAGACTAGACAATCTACATTCAATTTACAAGTCGTCTCCCAGGCGACGAATAGTGATGTTTAGGTAATAATAAAATATATATATATATATATATATATGTTAATTGATTTTATTTTAGTTTAGTTTCTGGTTGAAGTATAATACTAACGTAAAAGATTGAAAATTATGATAATTTAAAAGTCTTGCGAAACCACGTTGGTTGATATTCTAAACATGATCATATAATATAATTATAGTCTCAAAGCTGGATGAAAAAGTGACGCTTGTAAGAAGACAACATGGACTCCCTTTGTTATCATGTTGAAAGTTTGTTAACTTTGGGAATGAATATCCTTTTTTAATTAATCTCCCTTCAATAAGGAATATGTTTATACGGTGTAAAGTAGCTTCGCCTTGTTGGTTTGTGGGGTGATATTCCCTCCACAAAAACTGCCAGGTTGAAAAGAATAAACCTTCGATATGATTTTCACTAATGTTGGAACTATGATAAATCAGCAACCGCTTAGCTAAATTGCTGGTTTGTTGTTGTTTACCCAGCAGGTTCACTATTGTAATATCTTTAATAATTGGTAAGACATATTCTCCATCAAAAGTCGATACTGGTATAACCGCACTAAATAAATTACTAAATTAAAACTCAATTTTCACTTTAAATAAACAATTTATACGGCATCAATAAAGGCATTTTCTTTTATTTTTTGGAGTCCTCGAATAGCCTTCTGAGATTGTCTTTCTTCAACCCAGATGGTCATAGACATAATATATACTAGCTTTTAATTCATTATATTAATAGCAAAGGGTTCTTTAAACATCTTAAATGTAACAAATCTTTCATAACAATAATAATAATAATAATATACCCCTGTAAATTTATATCTATAAAAGCTTAAAGGTTGTTTAAACATCTTAAATATAACAAAACATAATAAAATGTACGTTTATAGAACTAGAGAAATCGTAAATAAACATAAATTACTAACAAAAAACCGACCAAATTCAATGCATTTTATGTAGCTGAGGTTCATTAACTTTATGACAGTTCTATGAATGGATTAGAAACCATTCAGAAGACCAAAGTTCCTCGATACTACGCTCGGTCCAGAGAGATACAGTAGTAAAAAACAGAACCTAAACATTTAAAACATAGATATCATATTCTGAAAATTGAAAAATGACACCTGGACACGGGAATCGAACTCGGGACCTTTGGATTAATAAGCCCATGCTCTTACCACTGAGCTAACCAGGATTCGTCCCGTGCCCATGGTTATTCTTCACTCATAGCTTAAGGCAGAGTCTAAGATGGACGTGCGGAAGTCGTCAGCTTATAAAAATGTGATTATAAAAGATCGCAGCCATCAGACAACGCAGCCATTAGCGATTCGGTAGTTGGCCAATTTCCAGACATTCGACAATTATATATATATATATATGTTTATATATTGCTAATGGCTGCGTTGTATGATGGCTGTGATCTTTGATAATCACGTGTTTATAAGCTGACGACTTCCGCACGTCCATCTTAGACTTTGCCTTAAACTATGGGTGAAGAATGACCATGGGCATGGGACGAATCCTGGTTAGCTCAGTGGTAAGAGCATTGGCTTACTAAGCTGAAGGTCCCGGGTTCGATTCCCGTGTCCAGGTGTCATTTTTCAATTTTCAGAATATGGTATCTATGAGGGACTATCCACACTAAAATGCATTAACAATAGTTTCTGCTATTTGTTTCATTATTTATAATATAGTTACAATTAATATAATAATCCCATTTAAAGATGAAATAAAGATAAAAGAACCAATCAATTAAGAACTAAAGATTAAACAGCTTCTCGTGTCAGGCGAGCGACTAAAGTGGCCATGGGCGGCCTTTCGATGAATCAATCCATCCTCTTTAGCAGATTTGATTAGGTCTGAAAGCCATGTTTGTTACAGTACAAGAGTATCATCGCTCTGACAGAGGGTAATCACCTGCCGGCAGTATCACAGCGCAGGCGAATCACACCTAGTTTCTCGCGCGACTGGAACCAGTTTTCTGCTCCGCCGGTTCGTTAGATGGGTGCGTGGCATGACAACAGCCACTGGGCAGGCATCATCACCCCAGTGACGCGTGCGTCAGTACAGAGTTGCCAAATTCTCGATAGTGAAACTAGTATCAGAACCTTCTCACCAGTGAATGATCTCAAATTACTGTGAATTCACACGTTCGCCGAAAAACTAGCACAGAACAGAATCGTGATCACGTGATGAGCTCTAAGCCAAACACAAAATTTCCGTCTCATCGGCGCGAGCTATTCTGCTAAACCTCAACTCATCTCTACTTCGTCTACTCCTCACTAGATTTTTGTCACAGGAAAACTAACCATCTCAAATCAATGCGCAAACGCATTTGACAACGCATGCGCTCTATAGCCAGAAGCTAGCAGACAGATTCGTTGGCCGTTGTGAAGAAATTTGGAATAACCCGTTAATGTAAAACGTGTATCAATGTATTGGATTGTGCCAAGACAAAGCGTTATAATATGAAAACATCCATCGAGAGAATGATATAAAATAGATATCTATACACTGTCTATACACTATAAACTATAAAAATATGTTAATAATCAGCTATTTTAAGTTATCCTTGCAATGCGTCATAAGTCAACTTAAAGTTTATGAATTATTGTGTAAATTCTATTTTCGTCTAACGTGTGAATCCAGTTTTAGTTTTGATTGCAGCTTTACACAGTGGTACAGTGCAGTGTCTGACCCAGTCACAGTGACTCCGCAGCCTATGAACTCCGTGACATGTATCGAACACGGACACTGCATCCGGGCGAGTCATCGCTTGAGAAACATTAGTTAAAATAGGATCGTTCACCCCGGGACACCAGCGACAAACACAAAGTGCAGTTCTGACAACTAGCAGCAAGAAGTTGGTTGTTTATTCGACATCAAGCACGCTGCTGTTTTTCTTGTTCTAGCCATGAGTTTAGAATTTACTAGCACCCAAGTCTTCATGGGTGATGTAGAAAGTATTCTTGTTATTTGGGATGTCTAAGCTCGTCAAATAGCGTGGAACAAGTCCTTCTACAGTCGATTGCGTGGCAAAGTATGTGCGTGTAAGCGTTTTTACCTGATTATCCTCCTCATTCCTCTGTTTTATCAGAAGTATTAGTAAGCAACAGTTAATCGTCGCTTGAGACATTTTTAAATAACTATTAATATAAATTATATTAAATAATATATGAATATGATATTAAAATGATACTCAGTCTGTTGGAAATAACACCGGTGTCACAGTGCAAATAAACACTTTACTGTCGCCTGTTGTAAAACCTAACGACCCTAAGTTTTTCTGGATCTGTGGTGAAGCCAAAGGGAATACGGTATAACTTATAACACAATTATTTTTAATACATCTTTATTTGTTCTTATTTGGTAACCATACCTGCGTTGATAATTGCATGGACTAAGGCATAGTCAGTCTATAATTCTCAGATTTTTAGGTTACGGGGAAGTCGAGACTCGAATCCCAGTTAGGTGTATTGAGGTTATTTATATTATTATTTGTATTCTTTTCTTTCTCCATTCAAATGAGGGTACGCGTCCTCGGACGTGTAGTAAGAATTGGGGTCACGGGAAAGCCCCTTTCTTCAAAACTATTTTTTTCTTAAAGCATGAACAAAGTGAAAAAAGATCGACAATATCTATTAACAAACGTGATACTTAATTAGTTAGTCGAGAATGGTAGGAAGAGGAAAAGGAGAAGGAGAGAGAGTGCGAGAAGTATTGAGGGACAGAAATGAAAGAGTAGCAGAAGGTTCCAAGTTACATCAAAATTTCTTAAGGACAAGAAGCAAAGGTTCTTCCACCCTTACAAAGGCAAACACTCCTCTTGGAATTTCTGTTTAAGTAAAGTACAATAAGATTTTTTTTCTCTTTCATATAGAAGCCCTTTTCTCGCTATATCGACAACAATGAGTGCGTCATTAATCGAAGACAATAGAGTCGTCTATTTTTCATTAGACTCAGACCCCTGAATTCAGAACTCAGTGGGATGGGAGGGCAAGAAGCAAAGCATTATCTTCCCCGGAAAAGTTTTAAGAGACATTAAACACAAGATGGCAGTATTGCCACTATATTCTTATCCCCTCTCCGTGACAAGTGTATTATAGTAGTCCCTTGAGACTGGCTAGAAAGTTACGTGTATGTTACTTTCATTTGAAGAAATTAAAATTTACACTAAGAAGGATTGATTTACGAGTAAATTACCTTTAACTTTTAATCAGGCATCATAAATTATTCCTGGGATTTTTTTAAGTTGAAGAGGTACCAGTTAAATATGCAATCAAAAGTACGATCTTGAGAGTTCGTCTACAATTAGTTCTCGTATACTATAGATCAGAGGTTCCCAACCGTGGGTCCACTAAGAGTACTTTGATGGTCCGCAAGATAAATCTAATTTTTTTTATTTGTATTTTCACTTTATATAAAAATATGAACTATTCTTAATTTGATTAAACGCAGTTTATTTCTTTATTGTCTGACTAAAAATCTTTTTTCTTTTATTAATATGAAATGGAGTATACGAAATACTTAGAAATGAGTGTGTAGGTTTTTTAATTCCCCTCAAGTTAGGGGGGAGGGGTGTGGAGAATTATAATGGGGTTTAAGGGGTCCATGATATGGAAAGTTTACAAGCCATTGCCATAGCTAAATTATTTTAAATTGTGTGAAAATATATTGAAGAAACTAAAAGGCTGCAATTGGAAATACTCGTGTCCACTTTACTAATAGTTGCAGGTGTAGTATAAACCGTCCCACAGGTCATTCATTTTGTATGAAATTGTATTGTTTATAAATTTATATTATTATTATTATTATTGTGTTTAACACTACGGCTTTTATAGGCTTGATCTAATAAAAAGAGATGGTAAAAATGGTTTAAAATGTGTTTCACAATGATAAGTATATGAGTGCCATACTTATTTTGTTCCATTATCCTCTGATATTTAACAATCAGAGTTATTGGCTATGTATAAAGAGGTCCTGGGTTAAATCTCCAGTGTTTCCAAAATTTATCTGAGAAGCAGTGGGTCTGAAACGGAATAAAATTCAGACTCGTGAGGGCAAATGAAGAGTTACTTCAATAAATGAGTAGCATTACTGGTTTGGAGAACAGAGATTAATGGCCGGAGGACTCATTGTGCTGATTACATAAAACCCTATACCCACAAATATTGGCATTACCATCACTAAATTCGATGGCATCTCGGTCGTTATAGCTCGTTTGAAGTCTCAAACCAAGAAGTTTTTTTCTGTAACCCATTAAATATAATATAAACCTTTTATACGGCTCTAAAATGAACAATGAGTATATCCTCATTGGTGGACACATGGACTTAGCCCCAAGTTCGTTAAGTATGGTTGTCTGATGACATGGAGGTCAGAGTTCAAATCCCAACCAGGTATACTGAAGAAGGTTTAGTGTTAATGGTGTACAACTTTACCTCCAGGAAAGCTCGGGTACATTTCCTATCAAGTCTGTCTTCCTCATCCCTAATACCTTAGTTTATTTAAATGCAAATAGTAAGGTCGGGATTAAGACACTGGTACAGTAAAAACAAACAATAAATTGCATTATCAGTGATACATTCTTCAACATACGCTAGCCAGATATTTTATAATGCCTTCTCACATACATTTCGAGTTTTGACAACTGGGGCTAAAAGGAACCACTTCTTTCTTTCTTACTATAGAGAATAAACTACCCATGAGAAAGTAAAACTCACGTAGATTAGGTCTTCTACTTTAAAATACTTTAATTGTGCTTTATTTAAGGTGATAGTAAAGCATACTTTAAGGTAATTTGACCATTAAATTTTATTGCACGGTTTTAAAAAGTGTATAAATTATCAGCTGTGAATAGTGATTCAATTATTTCAAATCATTACAGTTCACAAACTTAAGGGATCAAACTTTTTAGTTTATGCTTTTTGTTCACCATTGTTAAGGCAAAGTTAATTAGTGTATGGTGATGAAATTATTATGACTAGACACTCATAATGATTAATAAGAAAAATCTATACAGACGAACTATTTTATGAAATAGGCTATTGTTGAAAAAATCTTACTTCATCAAGAACACAATAATATAAACAGTTTTCTACATGGAGAAATGAGTCTAGCTCTTCAATAATTTCCACGACAGTCATGTTTATGTTCCGAACATTGTTCTATGTTTACCAGGAATGTCAACATTAGTGGAAAGAGTTTTTTCTATAATAAAATATATTTGGTCAAATATCATGGCAGATTGGATTAAACCATTTTAAGGCCTTATTTCTCTGCAAAACTAACTTCATCAATATAGTAGGATGACATTTTGAATTATAAATCCTGAAGCCTCTTTTCATCCTCCAAGATAAAGGCAGGCATACAAAGTTACAAAAAAAAAGGTGGGAATGAATACAAAGTGAGCATATAGGACTATTAGAACGAATATATTATTATTATTATCCGCTCATGTTTCCAAGCAACCCATTCTGCATCATTGCGGTAAACCAAAAAGGATGGACCAAAAAATGATGAATCAGCAAATTACTAAACATCATTCGCAGCTAAGTTTAAATAAAGTTGAAGTCAACAGGTCGGGAATAAATAGATAAATATTATTTTTTATTTATAAATAATGCATAAGTAGTAACTAAGAGGTATGTATGATAAATGTATATCAAAAGAATATATATATGACATTAATTAGAAACAACTAGAATATTTAAGTGGCAATATTCTCTCTATTCTATAAATTAATATCATATATGTTTAGTCAAAAGTAGAATTGAATAACGTTCAAAATTTACATCTATATTGCCATTGGTCGAGAGGACTTGGAATAGCCAATAGCGTTTCACTCCCCTGATTTCCCTAAAAGACTAATAGGAAAATAGTTTATTTTAAATATAACCTTCTCTAAGACAACAACTTCCCATCATTTTATTTTTATTTCACTAGTTGGGAAGACTTTTAATAGACAGTAACCACTATCCTATAATTTCCTGAAAGGACTAAATTATGTAATGCAAGATTTAACATAATGTAAACTTGAGTCAACCAGACTCTTTCCACGTCAATTATTTAAGTTTACTTTCCAGTGGACAGAAATACATTAGATAGATAGTAACATTTCTCTCCTGAAAGGACTGGTTTAGTACCAGATTTAACATAATATAAACTGGAGTTAACTAGTCTCTTTCCACGTCAATCATTTAAGCTTATTTTTCAAAGCATAAAGTAGTATTACTATGGTATAAAAATTAAGGCGAAAGTGAATTTGAAATTCAAATAGCCAAAAATTAATTTAGTTTTTACATTTTAAAATACGTATATGTGTCCAAGATTGATATCCTGCCAAGAGTGAAGTGTCCTCCGATCTTCTGGCAGTGTGTATTTGATATCATTACTCAGAGAGAAGGAAGGTAGGGGTTATATATAAGACAGAAACAAATAACAAGGGAGGTAGTTGGTTAAAGTGACGAGAAGGCCGTAGAAAGCCCTAGAACAAGCATCTAGGCTACGTGGCCAGAAATGCCTTACTCTTCTTTCCCGGCGGCCTTAGTGAACACTCAATGTTTGCCGGGTCAGTTCACGCGCGCATTCAGTCTTGATCACACGTTCACGTAGCCGGTTGTGTGGCGTGGGATATAGTCAGCTTGGATTTAATATAGTGAGATGGAGCACGGTGAGCTTAGAATATCATAACATTAATTAGATACTCGGTAAAGTAGTATTTGAAGTAATTTAGTGCATTTTAGGAATTAAACATTGTAGTTATGATAAGACGCTACAATCCGTTCTTAAATAACTACAATCTAGTGATAAATATGAATGGTTTAATAAATTCAAGCTCATGCGCATATCTTATAAGAACATTTCCATTATTGAATATTCTGTAAACTTAAAAGTACTTACGTATCTGAAAATACTTGTACAATAAACATAATTCAAAAAAGTATTCCTTTATTTTCGCTACCTACCGAGAGTGTCCCCGTTTGAAGTAGAATAATTATGGTAAGGCTAGATATGAGTTGTACATAATGAAATAATTATAATATTCATTCATCTTGATCTTGATAATGGGCAGGTTCACAATTTGTCTGTATTACATTTTTCTTTTTCACACAATACCAGCAAGCTACAGAACTAACAATGCAGAAAATGATACCACTTGTTATACTTGTAACACATGGTCGAGTCCAAAAATTACCTCCCTATATGCTGGTGTATTTTTTCTATCAGTTCATCAATTAGCTTTATTGCTATTTTTTACGAACTCCTTTAGTTTGTTACCTAGGATGGATTTTAACCATAACCCGAAGAAATTATCTCTCTCGTTCAACATTTTATGCTATAAGCTTCGAGAATTTTAAGGGTTCCCACCAGCTATCAATATGTAATGAGCTTTAAAAATTAGCCAATAATTCAAACTGATTACTCACTAAGTCACAATGTGACACAATTAGTACGCTTACGTCATTAAGGAGTATTATTGCTATAAAGGATGAAAATGATTTTTTCTTCTTTCCAAATAAAACTAGAGTACTAAAGTATCAGTTAATAGTGAAAACATCTACCATTTGGATATTTTCTTCAGAATAGGTTGTTCCAAATTAAAAAATCTTCTTTACAAATAGTATTTATTTTAACCTTGACAAAAACAAACTATAATCACAAACCGATACTATTTTATCTAATAACAATAAAGTATTGGGACTCTGCCCTTAACATTGCAAAATATAATATTTCGTTAGGCTTATAATAAGTTTTGTATTATTGAGAACCTGTGTCTTCTCACTTTTTTTTCATGAGAATCAATTGACTTTCTTGATTTATTAACATTTCATCATGTACAGTACCTGTGACTTCCTACAAGAGATGATGGCAGAAATATGAGCTGACCTACATGTCCATCATTATCTTCACTGTTTGAAGCGTCTAATAAATTAATATTGTAACTATCAACTTTTAACTTTTTTTGATTATTCCAAATAAAATTCTTACGTATCTTTTCAATTTTAGCGTGCATGAAAAACCAAAACTGGTTTAATAATTACCTGAAAGGGTGCAGGTACTTAATCTGATTTGATCCTAGTTCATTAAATGAAACGCATAGGCAATAAATTCCCTGTTTTATGTGAAATTAGTAGCTCTGTGGTTGTTTGCTATTGTAAAATAATAATAACATATCTATCTTCTCCTCGGCAAAGCATAGGAGTGAAGGACTATATTTTTGTTTTTCTAACTCTTGGTCAGCTTAAAAAATGGCCACTTCACACACTGTTGGTGAAATGTATCGAGTTCTGTGTTCATGGATGGTTTTCTTCTCGGCAATAACTCATTTGCAGTTTTCGTTTGTTGGGTCGCCAATGCTGCTGCTAAGCTTTTAATGAAGTTATTATATAAATAAAATTTGTTTCAAATATGTATTATATCTATTCGTATATTTGATAACATTTCACATCGCTGTTTTTATCCGCGTTAATTATCTCCCACAGAATATATCAACGAAAATCTCTCATCTTGATCTAGTTGCGGAAGCATCGATCCAGCAGTCTGGTCTTGAGTTTTAAAATTAGGTGTAAAGTTCCCCTCTGATACATTATATGAAGTCATTTAAAACCTATTATATCTCCTAATTGATTCAAGGAAATGTTTGGATCAAGCGTCTAAGTAACAAATTACTTTTAATCGGTTGTGTGGCCCAATTAATAATGGCACCAGATTTACTTTGCTATTGTTAAAAAACATTCCCTGTGTCATTTAATTTCCACCAAAGATATAGGCAGTAATTAATTATTACTGACATAGAGCCTACAGCAACATAGCTCATTTTGTAATTAAACGATTTTTTTTTTAGTTTTCCATTTAAAATCACCTTTTTCCTTTTTTATTTCTATTTGTTATAGACCATAGTTAATCTATTATTTATTTTAACCTCTGTCTTTTAACACTACACTTTTATCAATCATATATTTAAACATTTTCCCCCCCTCTCGCTTATCTCCAAATACCTGGAACTAGCCATCTCTCTCTAATTACTTTCAAGTCGATTTATTTGTTTCACAAACGGCAAATTCCATGGCCTACCTCTTTGACATTAATTTTCAGCTTTCCTTATTTATCAATTGAATTATTTGCATCATAGGCAATGATGGTAAGTGGAAAAAAGTATTTTAGAGTCAAAATGTGTTTTAAATGGAATCTTATGAAAGAAATATCAAATACCTGGAGAGATGAGGAATATCAAATATCCGGACAGATGGGCTAATACCAAGGACAATGGCAAGAGCGGGAGTAATGGCGAACGTGCTCCAATCTAGTGCATTCATTTGTTTCTGGACGTTCTCATTAAAAAATACAAGGTTCATGTGGAAATAATCGGTGAAGGAAATTCAGTTGATCTTATTTTAGATTATATATTAATTTCACCGTTGATGCTGTCATAAATATGAAAGATGGTATTACATTATGAACAAATTTACCGAGTATTTTGCTTTGTTGCTGTGAGAGGTAAGATTTGTATATGACGTGAATTCGCTTTTAAAATATCTTCGTACAAAACATCCCTCGTCAATAAAACACCTTATTACTTTAACAGGTAACCTTGTGGTCTAGGGGTAAGGTGTCAGACTTCTATGCTGGCGGCCGGGGTTCAATCCTCGGTCCCGGCACAGATTTATCTGATTACCAAACCCTTCCTTCACCTCTGACAAGACGTCTTGTAAATGTGAGGAATGCCAGGCCTCCACCGTGGTTTGGATTCCACGTTAAACTGTAGGTCCTTCATTTCATACCACAATCACCCTACCATTACACATTAGCGTAAGTGCGTATAACCCGAACGGGTAGTAAGACGTGGTGCTAATAATAATAATAATAATAATATTACTTTAACCCTGTGTGGACTGACATTATTTAACTAAATTTGCCATTGTTATCAGAGGAAAGGCAATCATAGTTTGGAATAATCGTTTAATGGTAGTTACCGAATGCCATATGTTGTATTCGTAACTTTAAAATACTTTTTAAATAAATAAAAATAATAATACCTGATACAAATCAGCACTTAGCAATAATTACGGAAGTAAGACAACAAAACACAATATCTTAGGCAAATCAGTAGCTAACCGAGATGTATAACAACTGGGCAAACAAACTGATTATACTCTTTTATAAACGTGATCAGAAATTAAGTGAAAATATATAATAATATACATTGCTAAGGAGATATAGATTAAATAATAGTATCACAGTTCATTACAGTTTACCAAAGATCATTAATTAAATTATGAATGCTGTTGCAAAAACATATTTAAATAAATAGTACAGAACTCCAAACTCGTAATATAATATTCACTAGCGAACCCAAAAACAAATTGCGCTATACATACGTTAAACTTTTTTGACTCTGGGTTTTAAATCTTATAATTTTATTTTTAAAGAATTAATGCCCTCATTAATTGTATATTTGGACCAATAAAAATATCGATATTGGGTCCCTAAAAGTCAGCCCTTTGTAATAAAATGTTGACTTCCGCTAAAAAAAAATATTATTTTACCAGGGGATGCACATATTATGGTTATCGCATTGCTATTAAATATATCTTTTATAAATTTTGACCAATAAAATAGGTAATTATTGACTATTGAGTCTAAAATGAGAGAGAGAGATAATTGCTGTATCAGGGGCGGATCCAGGATGGTGGCGCACGCCCCCCTCAAGAAATTAAACCAACTAAGACAATGTTAAAGTAACTACTAGTTTTATTGTCACGTAATACAATCTTATCTTACAAAACAGATTTCATGTTTTTAATTGTTATTGGTAATATTACTAAACGATTGATATACGGTAATTATTAAAAATAATTAAGACAATCACATTAAATATTAAAGTGGTGAAAATATGCATTAATGAAATTACCCAAATTTAAGTTGCGTGCCTCTCACCTTGTTGCACAAACCTTGTTTAGGTTTAAATTTATTCTATCATTTTTATTATCTTTTACTATTTCAATGATTAATAATAAATAAAGATCTTTAAAATAATGCATTTTTAAATAACGGGCTTTAAACAAAATATTTGAATATTACCACACACATAACGTGCTAATATGGCTTAGTGGTTTAAAATTTATATTTAGAATGAGAAATAAGCTATACTATAGAGTGGAGTTAAAGTTCGATTGTTCGAAATCTGAATAATTCCATCTATTCTGCCTGATGGATGGAATAGCTAAAAAACTATTTATATAATAATTGCAATAATGTTTAAACTTATTTCCCTCTTATAATACACAATTTGTTTATATTCTTACAATTTGCTTATAATAAATTTCAATACTAATTGGAAATTTCGAGCTATACCTTTCTTTAGAGGATTATTCTCAGTTTTAGCGTTATACTGAAAAATTACTCAAAGATTTACTCTCGAATTTTGAAGTATTTTTATGTCAAAATTTCTTGAGGTGCCTCCCACCCCCTCCCATCCCCGATCCTGATGGGAGCACATGCGTATCTACCCCTCATCATGAAAATCCTGGACTCACCCCTGTGCTGTACAAACATTTCCCCTACGAGGTTTAAGGAAAAATATCATCAACTTCTTGAAATACTTACTTTTTTGCTTACCCTATGGCATTAGGGAATTATTGCGTTTATGGCCCGTTGACACGGTGTTAGTGGACTAATGCAAGTTTAATGGTATTAGCTTACTAACATGCTAGCAGTTTTGACACGCATTTTTCACTTGTATTATTATCGCTTCTAAAAAGATGGATGAAAATGAAGTGGTGCTAACTGGTCTCTCTATTGGAGCAATTATGTTTCATCAGTGTCTTATTTCTAGTTCGGGTTATTTATACGCATATACTAATTATGCTTATGTGTTAGGAGCTAGGAAGAGTGAATTTAGAATAAGAATAGGTGGCCAAATAAATTACAATATTTCAGTAAACGCAATTTATCATAATTAGTTGACCAATTTAAAAAAAAAGTATATAGACAACATAAAAAAGTTAGTGATAAGTATGTCAAATATTTATTAATTCCTTAATACATTAAAATATATCTCAGTTGATTCCAAATATTTATTAAATTATTTTGCTTGATTTGTTAATTCACTTAGCATACATGATAAATAAAATTAAACTCAAATAAGGTCAATAAATCCCAATTAAACCAAACTCGGTTGGGCATTTTTTTAAATAAGATTAATCCAGGTTTTTTCAACCCTGTTTTAAATGTGGGCATACTAATAACAAAATATCTTGTTAAATTTTAGCTAAGCCTAAAATATTCCTTAATAATAATAATAATAATAATAGACCTAAATTCATTTGTAGATTAGCATAGATATAAACTATCTGGTTTGCTATGAGACAAAAATATTATTTTGTGTATTTACTCAAGTTACAAAAACACTACTACGAAGTGTTAGAAGTGTATAGGCTGAACGTTATTGATTAAAACTTATAAAGATTCTTTAAAGTGACAAATAAGGAGATTGGAAAGCGTGCTGGTGATTTCGTGTGAAAACAACCGGCCATTCATACCTAACTTGGTGATAACACGAATATTATGTTGCCAGAATTAATCACGGTACTGCAATGTTTTATTATTTTTTATTGTGTATAAAAGAAATTACACATGCAACGTTTATTGGTAGGAAATAATAGTTTGATAAAAAACTATTTATAGCATTTGTTTACCGATATTAAATAATATCTCTCACAAGGCACATTTGCTATATTTACGTAACATTTTATTTTGGACACGAGAATATGTACGCCTGATATAACTTTACAAATATTCTCCAGTGCAATATCCCTACCATTCTTATCTTTTTAATCGGGTGCTTAAAATTCCACATAAACACATCCATTTCATAACATTCCACAAATAAGTGTCCCCCGCACACACAATTTTTTAGCTGCCACCATTTTGAATTGTCTACTTCCATTAGTAAATTTTGAAAGGGAACAACTTTTTCAGTTGCTAGTGGACTTGCATGTTAGTAGCTTGCTTGTTTGTTTACATGGTGCAAGATGTGCGCGCTCAGTCAAATTAGTGTACTTGCATTAGTCAAGTAACACCGTGTCAAAAGGCCTTTAGACTTTAGTAGTATCTCTTCAGAACTAGATCTCACAAAATTGTATTAATATATTTTCCAATATCTCCGAAATTATTTGTTTTATAAAAACATAATTCAAATATTATTTTTGATACTATTAAAATTTTACAATGATAAGTTATTTAGTATCTCAAATAGTTTTAGAGATATAGAAATGTTTGCTTCTGTAATATAACCGAAAATAATTTTCACGAGAAAATGAAAGGAGCCATTTTGTTTATAATCTTAATCAACGGCTGGATACGAATTTTAATCAAAATTGTTGGAGCCGATTTTGAGAAAATATAATTTTTCTTTTTTCACCCTATAGTAAAATGCTCTTAATTTGGGTTTAGACAGCCACACAAACAGATGGCGTTGAAAAAACATTTTTTTAGGGTTTGGGGAGTCCTGAGACGTCGACATCCACCAACATCTTGGGTTAGATTTTTTTGACGGTTGTAATACTTTACTTAAAGTGTTGTAAAAGTTAAAAAAAATATACATATATATTTGCCTATAGTTTGAAAACTATTTGTTTTATAAAGAGAAATTCCAAGTAAAAAGTGTTTATATTAAATAGATCTACATGTATTCAATGAAAAGTAATTTCATATCTCAAATAATTATGGAGATAAAATTAAAAATTATAACTTACTTATAAGGCCGGAACCCTTAAAGTAATTTTGCCGAAAGGTTGAGTATATCCATTTGGTTGTAATATTGATCAGAGCTTAGAAATGAAATTTAATCAAAATCGGCTTTTGCGATTTTGACTAAAATCGATTTTTCTTTTCTTTTCACCCTTAAGAAAACTACCCTTAGTTTTAGGGTTGGATATCCAATTCCAAAAATTCCTCAGGGTAACCCTATGAAAACCCTAGATACCAAGTTTTAGCCCAATCTCTAAAACAGTTTAAGCTATAGCCCGAGGCACAGACTGACTGAAAAATGGACAGACAGACAGACGGCATTGCGTTAACCACTTTTTAGGATTCAAGTGGTCATGAGACATCGATATCCATCAAAATCTTGAGTTCAATTCTTTTGACGATCACACTTACTCTACCTGCAAGGTAGCGAAAAAGTAAAAATATTAATATTGGGTCTCCAAGGGTCAATACTTGATATTAAAATGTCGACTTCCAGTTTAAAATTGTCGACGTATATTGGGGGTTTCACATCTTATAGTTATTGCATTACTATTAAATTCCTCATTTATAAATTTTGACCAATAAGATAGGTAAATATTGACTTTTGAATCTAAAATGATTGAGATAGATAATTGCTGTATTAACATTTCCCCTAAGAGGTTGAAAGAAAGATAAAAAACACCTTTTTAGAGACTTCGTTGTTTCTTACTCTACGGCATTATAAAATTATTGAGTTAAAACTTTAGTAGTACCTCTCTACACCTAAAGCCCACAAAATTGTAATAATATATTTTTAAATAACTCAAAAACTGTTGGGTTTTATAAAAATATATTTCTTATAAGTTTTTTTATTTTTAATAGTAATACAATTTTGAAATGATAATTTATTTAGTATCTCAAATAGTTATGGAAATACGGAAATTTCTGCTTCTATAAAGTACCCTAAAATTCATTTTCATGGGAAAATGAAAAGAGCAATTTTGTTTATAATGTTAATCAACACCTAGATACGAATTTTAATCAAGATCATTATGTAGCATGATGTCAATCAGACAGATTAGACAGCTACAATTAAATATCAATATTTTAATAATTTATGAAAGAAAGAAACAATATTAACATATCTAAAAAAAAGTAATCTAACTCAAAGTTTATTTTTTCTGACTAGATGCAGTCAAATAAAATTACGTATCCCCCTAAATTGGAACACGTGGTTTTTTTCAAAAATGTTGTCTTTTGATCAGTACTGTAGCAGATATCAAAGAAGAGGACTAACATTATCATATTTATGAATAAAATACGTTAACGCATGCCCTTTGCCGTTGGATGAAGTCGGACAAATTTACATACGCTTGCCATGCTGTCTACAAGAAAACATCGTAAAGTACATCTATATTACAAATTCTCACAAAAATAATAACTGATCCTAAATAATATAATCAAACCAGATATATTTAAGTAGAAGATGCTTTGGTATCTACTCACCGTTTCAAGATGTCCTTGGATTTGGCTGCTAAATATTTGAAACGGAAATTATTCAAAGATGGCAGCCACACGTGCTTGCATTATAACACATCACGAAGAAAAGAAGTGTATGTTGAGATCGACACACTGACCTACTTCACGTCAGAAGCCTAGCGGCAATTCAGGGAATCATGTTTTCTCCTTACCCCGCAAGCGGTTTTCACGGATTCACTTTATTTTCACCCCGCCTTCATCCGTCCCTTTCATTTTCTATATTCCTGAGTTTATTACTCTTTTTGCTTTGTTCCGTTCGTATCAGATTTGGTACTATAAATAGGGCTGCTCCCAGGTTCACAGTGTACCCGTTCTACTACAACCAAGCGTCGAAGCAGGAACTTCTGGACCGTCACGTAACCAAGAATAGCGACGACAATGGAGTATTGGCCGTCGGATCCACCGTCACCCAGGCCAGGACGTCTAGCTTGGAGTAATTATGTATCCTGAAATCGTCGTTAAGTCATTACGACTTATTTTTTTAACTAGACAATGTAGATCTAGATGTTTTATATTATATTTTTTGTCCAAGCATTTTTTGTTAATTTAAAATTATGTCGAATGGATAGTTAATTCATTTAAAGTTTTGTTGACTTCAAGATGGAAGAGTTTCAGTTAATTCATTTAAAGTTTTGTTGACTTCAAGATGGAAGAGTTTCAGTTAATTCATTTAAAGTTATGTTGCCTTCAAGATGAGAGAGTCTCAGTTAATTCATTAAATATCGTGTCCTTCAGTATGAAGGACAAGTCTAATTTTAGTGACTTTATGAATCAAGTCCTAGTTACTATTTTTTCCTGTGTCCTGACGATACAGTCTTTACATTATGAGCCTTGGGCTTATAAAAATGTAATGTCTTAGTCATAGACTTGCAAACTTCCACAAGTTCCATTAAACTATTTTGAGGCAATATTTCTCATGACGCCGTGTACGTCGTGTGCATCTGTTTAATCGTTGTATGGCTACAACCAGGCTGTCTGTCTTGTATTCCATGTCACAGTTGAGTCAATGGAGATCTATATTTTGGGTCGATCAAGTAGTCACGCTTCTCGTGCAGTATTAGCTTCTGTGAGCAAACCAGGGAACTGCACTAGAGTCATAGTGGGGTTCGTGCAAATAATACCTATTTTCCTTGCCTGTTGTTTGGCTCCTATGGTTTGTGTTGTTCTGAGTGTAATTGATATTATAATATTTATGTACTATTGAATGCTCTGGCAGTACCGAAAGGGAATAAGACCAGCCATAGTACTATTTTGTTGACACCTGTTTCTTAGCCATCAACAGCTGTTATCAACAGATCTTTCTGTTGTTTATAATTATCCGAAATGTTTAAAGGATATTATTTTGAGAACCCAATCAAGCAAAACTGATTAAAATTTACATGTATATCTTGTTCAATACCTTCAGTTAGTAACTATTAAGTTATTCTGCTTTTTAGAAAACTTCTACCTGTAGCCTGGCGCCTGGACGGCTCTTGTAGCTACAGTCAATACATCACGATTCTCAATGTCTTATTGATTGCATCAATATTTATACGTATCACCTAATATTATTGTAAACCTAAAATTGTGTTATGTTTTATTTAATAAATCTATTTATTGTTAAACTTATTCTTTTTCATTATAAATTGTTTCATCAGATTGTCATGTGTCAGTTAGTATAGATTTTGAGAAATTCATTGTTTCTTTTTAGCTTTTTATTAAACTACATTTATTTTTTTTGGTTAAAAAGACACACAGGTAGACGGCATTGCAAAGACAACTTTTTAAGTTTCGGAGGGTCATGAGACGTCGACATCCATCAACATTTTGGGTTGGATTTTTTTACGGTCGCAATACCTTACCGTTAGCAATCTAAAATGTGATATATATATATATATATATATATATATATATATATATATATATATATATATGCGTATAGCCTGGAAGTTATTGCGTTTATGAAAATATGTTTTGAATAAATATTTGTATCATAAATATATCTACATATTGGTAATGATAAGTAATTTCATATATCAAATAGTTTCGGAGATATGATTAATAATGAGAATTTACGCATCAAACCGGATTCCTTAAAATCATTTTGCCGAAAGATTTAGAGCAGCCATTTTGTTTGGAATATTCATAAATCTTTATAAATGAAATTTAATCAAAATCGTTGAAACCCATTTTGAGAAAATAGACTTTTTCTCTTTTTGTCCTTCAATAAACAACCCTTATTTTTAGGGTTGGATATCCAATTCCAAAAACTCGTCAGAGCAACCTTATGTAAACCCTGGATACCAAGTTTTAGCTCAAATGGTAAAATAGTTTAGGCTATAGTAAGAGGTACGGACAGACATACAGTCAGATGGAAATTCAAAAAAGACTTTTTCGGATTTGAGGGGTCATGAAACGTCAAGATTCATTAAAATCTTGAGGTCCAATTTTTTTGATGATCACAAGACTTTCTATAGCCTACCCGTAAAGTAAGAAGGAGCAACATGGCTCACCAAAACGCATAAAGCTTCACCAAATAGTATAGCTCCTCAATGAACTATGTCATCAGATAATGTTTCCATGGATAATTTTAGCTTCTGACAATAGTTAGGCACTGGTTTTGCCCTCAATTTTTAAATACTATAGTTGTAATGCTTATTAACCTATTTTTTTAAATATATATTTATTTGTTTTGTGTTGTCTACGTGTTGTTAAGTCAGATCAAAATTATATAAATTCATGACGTCCAAAATACAGTTAACATTATTTTAATTCCATCGTGAACAATATTAAGCTAATTATGGCAATCAATAAATTAAACTAAGTTATATCTTTAAAACCAAATATTCTCCAGGTCACAAGCTGAATGCAAAGCCAAACGCAATTTTTGCCCAAACACATTCATAAGGTGAGTGAAACAAAGTAGCAGACATCATTTAGGAAATTTATTTTAAAAATTGGCATTTCCTCGTTTTTTAACAACTGTGTAGTCACGTTTATCAAACCGCCTCCTCATTTTAGGTTTTAATCATCTAACTAGGAACAATTCCAATTTTGCAACACAACCATCATTTAATTATCCTATTAGTTTAGAATATTTTGAGACCCCCCTTATATCCCAACAACCCATTTTTAAATTCAAAATTTTCCAACTTATGTTGTAATCTTGGGAGGTACCTCTAACCTTTACACCAAATTTCAATTTTCTACATCATATCCCGCCCCCCCCCCCTTAGTTATAGCCCTTCATTTTCCTAAGCCCCGTTTTGACATTTCTCACTTTTAGGTTTTTAGTGGCTTATATCTTCTGGACACAAACACACACACAAATATGTATACCTACTTTCTGCTTTAAATATACATATACTAAATCATATATTATATGTATGCATCACAGTGAAATTAATGTAAGTATTTAAGACAACTTTTAATTATAGTCGTTACAAATAACTATAATTGCATTATAGTATTTATCTTTTTTAATAAGGATATAATTTTGTTTTCAAAACTATCCATACTACATACTGAATTTTATATTTAGAATGTTTTGAAAAATATTAATATTATGACTGTTCATTATAATTTAAAGTATACTTGGTCAAGTGCGAAAACTAAAGCAATCGGATAAATTACATATTAATATTTGTCGTAGATATTACATAATAAAAATATTTTTTGCCACAATGATCTATTGCCTAAATGTTTTAGACTTTTAAAATATCGCATCTTTCTTCAAACTTTTATTATTAGATTTTATTTTATTTTTTACTTTTAAAAAAATAAACAAGACAAAAACGATGTTTCGGCGGAAATTGGCAAACTAGTGTAGGGGGAGAGGGGAATAGAGTGAAGGCGTCTTCAGTCCCCTGGCAAGATGAGATGAAAATAAGGTCGTTCCTCATCGTTTTGCAATCTTCTTGCAAATGGGGTGTGTATGGAGATTGAAAGGTGGGAAGTACAAATGGGATTTTATTTCGTGCTCCTTGTCCTACTACCAGTCTAGGTTTACTTCATATTTACATTAATATATTAAGGATGAGGAAGGTGTAATTTAGAGCAGATGTATTCAACCTTTTTTTGTTCGCGTACAACCAGATATAGTTTCTCTTCAACTATTTAGCCCCAAACTTGTTGGTATATAACGCAAGTTATACTTATTCTATAATCTACATTAAAAATAAATTACATTCAAAATAATGAATTAGGGCTACATAGATAATAATAAGTTTTACATACATTAGAGTTTACGTACCCCCTAAGATGTATTCACATGCGCAAGGTTCAATACCACTGATTTAGAGTAGTAGCATTAGTTTTTGCCACACCAACGAACAAAAATTATATTTAAGCCCCGTTTTCTCTCCATTACTGTTAGCTTAGTATATTTTAGGACTGATGCCTTGGATCATTTGACCACCGTTCTATATGTATTAAATACAATTATATGCCTTTTTTTAATACTCTTAACGACGTTGCTTAAATTGTTGAACTCGAAGCCATTCTGCCAAGTGGGTTTCATCTTAACTTCACGTACCTAAGCACGAAAGCACTCACCAACCCACTCTAGACTCAAATGTGCGAAATAAAAAAAAGAGAAAGAAAATCAGTATCTCACCCCTTATTTATCCGCTGATAACACGTCCCTTCTTCTGCTGTCGAGTGTAAACACTCACTCTATTATCTATGTATCCACAACATTGATTTGCATTTCAAAACTATTGTTTTTTCTTGTTTTATTTTATAGATAAACATTCATTTCCAAGCATATCTTTAACTAAGTCCTAGTAGGATGATTCCTATTATCCATTTTCACAACTAAAACATATAGCCTGGTAAACATTTTTTTTAAAATCAAAACTTACTTTAAGATAAAATTATATATATTTTTGTAACCATTTAAGATTGTTTTTATTTATTATATAATATATTTTTGTTTCCATTTAAATGTTATGTCTTTAAAACACGCTGAATAAAACATCAATATATTAATAATATGAGAAAACCTATCTTGATTAGCAACTACGTCACACCCGCACCAGTGAGTACAACCGGCACGTTTTTATAAACATTTCCCCACCCTTCAACCACGCAAATGAAGGTATATATCTCGTAAATTATTCTGTCCACATCCATACCCCATTTATGTACAGTCCAAACTGGTTGTAAGACGGGAAGAACAGAAAAAAAGAAGCATTAAATGGCCTTAAGACGGTGAAGGATAAAGCCTATATAACCTAAAATACGACTAAGTATCCAAGGGACTGCAAGTCCGGACACAAAGCACACTCTAGACGCTCGCTTGACTCACGGGGTGGAACTATATAAATGAGGCGGCTTAAAAGGTCCGAGACTACTTTGTATAAATTATTATGGCAGGGAAGTTTGTAGCAGCAAAGCAACAAGCAACAGCCCCAGCAGCTTGTAATCCAAGGATTGAGATTTATAGTTGACCACTATCTTGCATTGTGGTCGCTATGATAAATTCACTGGCAATAAGTAATAAATAAGCCGGGCTATATTCCTCTAAGGTTTCAGGGTAGCATTCGCAACAAGGGGGAAATAATGGAAGACCTACTACCACCATTGTTGCTGTATAAGGTACATTAAATGTAAGGGCCCGTTCGAAAATTGCGAGGAGTGATTGTAAATACTCGTGTAACACACCAGCAGAGGGACAGAAGTCAATTCGGTTAAACCCGTATCACACGACACTAGCTCGTACTTGAAATCCAGTGTGCTACAGTGGCCCCATGGCTTCTTTGGTGCTGACTGACAGCTTTAAATAGTTACCAGACCAAATTACGTATCCCTACGCCGAATTAGATGATCTGCAAAAGCAGCTGTCACTTATGATGGTCAAAATTTAGGTATATACCTAAATGTTGACTGTCAGAAGTCAGCTGTGAGCTGTCAGTCAGCACCAAAGAAGCCATGGGGCTACTGTAGCTAACACGTCATCATCTATCGTCGTGTGAATCAGAAGAAGTATACTGGTTCTGCCACTTGGTACTGGCTACCATACTAGTTGTGAGGATAGAACACGTGCTATTTTCGTACTAGTTCCAACACTAGTCATATTTTTATAACAAAGTATTTAATAGAACGTAATCAAACCTAATATAACATATACTTAATATATTTACAATGTTCGATAGGTTAGTAAACCTATAAAAAAATTAAGGATAGGTTCTGTTAGTTGGTTCTATTAAATATTTGTCCTATAGGAATGATAGACTGCGCACCAGACCCGTAGGCCATATTTATTTTAGAACACGCACTACTCGCGCCAGGCTCTGGTACGTGATCTGTCGTTTTTAGATAACCATTTTTTTATTACATATGTTTTCACTAAAAGGGTTTATATTTTATTTATTTATTTATTTATTTTAGAACAAAATATTTAATATTATTTAACAAATTATTTAACCTAACGTAACCTATTCTTCATATATTTACAATGTTCAATGTTAGTAAAACTGTAAATATATTAAGGATAGGCTACATTAGGTTGGCTTATGTTCTAAATGACAATAATACAAATTTATGGAGATAATAAACGTTAGTGTCACCCTGAATGTATCATAACTAACCACCCAAGCTATCATTTTAAGCATCCCGCGACCATTAGTTCGTTTTTCCAGCCAGTCCCATATCCATATTCTTTTCTAACGTTCCCTCTCATAATTTTTAATGTCATTATCAATAATTAATGCAGCTGCTGCACCCAAAATTAATCTCTGACATTCCATAAATATTCGCACTAGAACCTAGCACCCAACTAGAAATGTGGGAATACTCTAGTCCTGTTTCTATTGTACTAGCTAGTATACAGATATCTAGTCGCTAGCTAGCACACCTGATTTCTAGTACAAGCAAGTGTCGGGTGATAGTAGTTTTAGCTGAAATTAAAAAGCTACTTTCATATCTCACCATTAGCATGATATCATGAATGGGGATGAAGGAGGTCACAATATATTCTATTCATTCTTTACGTCACGGTCACCTGTTGTTTTGGAGGGAATAGAAAGATAAAAGGAAAAGTCAACTAGTTTAGTGACAGTTTTCTAGGTTTGTAAAACACCGGCGGTCGTAGTGGAGATATATTAGTCATTAGTTAAAATGCTGGGATGACGACTTCTTAATTTACATATTCAACAATCTTGTGACTAAAGAGACCTAATAATATAGTTAAGGCTTACAAAATAGAGGAGGGGAAAATAAATTGGTAATCATCTAGTTTAATCCACACCAAGTGGGGTGGGGGTTCTGATAAGGGGTGTCAGCTTCATCTTGTCTGCTTTTCTGGTGATGGGGAAATCAGGGATCCCTTCTCTGTATGCAACGCTCACTGTGTCTTGCCATCATTCAGCACGCTATTGTGGGTGCATTTCCTCTAAACTACCATCCTCATATTTATTATTTAGACTAAGTTATTTATATATCTTAAATAGATTATTATTATTATTATTAGCACCGCGTCTTACTACCCGTTCGGGTTTATACGCACTTACGCTAATGTGTAATGGTAGGGTGATTGTGAGATGAAATGGAGGGCCTACAGTTTAACGTGGGATCCGAACCACTGTGGAGGTCTGGCATTTCCCACATTCACACGTTGTAATAAATACACGTCTTTTCAGAGGCGAAGGAATGTTTTTGGCAATCAGATAAATCTGTGCCGGGATCTTAAATAGAGCACACAAATAAAAACTAAATATGAAAATGCACCAGGGCTCACGGGGAGAGAAGCACGGGAAAGCACAATGTTTGGAAACCACCCCAAACTCCCCTATCAAGAATCAAACTGAGGTCTTCCAAACAAGAGAAAAGCTCGCTTCTCCTTTACTTTACCAACTCCGTTTACATAGTTCTCAACTCCAACTGCAAAGACCATGTGCTCTATAGCTGACGAACGATACTAGATTTTTAATACATGATGGAGACTCCATGTTATGTTAGTTTTTTATTTATAGTTCAATCTTATCATACAGTAGTTTTGGATTAAAGGGCTTTCAATCCTACTATTTCCAGCACCTAGTATAAGATGATAGCCACATCGGTCAGCACGCAAACTAGATTTCAGGCTCATCTAGCCTGGTTTTCCCATGACGGGGATGTTGGGGCTATAGTTTCAGCCAAGTGTACTGAGACTACATTCCCCTAAATGGTTGTCCACTAGCCCTCTAAAAAAAATTCTGCCACATTTTATATTGACTATAACCTGCCTATCCTTAAACTAGTTATGCATTTAAATGTGAATTACCCGGACAAGTAGGGAGAATACGTTGGTGGAGAATATATAAGGGTTATTTGGTGACGTCATATTGAACTCTGAGTCTCTCGTATATCATTTGATTTCGAACCATGAGAAATCTAAGAAACTTTAACCGCATCGGGACTCTAATTCATATATTATAGAAATGTTTTGTCAACAAATTGCGCCATCACCATCTAACTCTCAACTGAGTCCAATTAGACAGCCTATAGGCTCCTTGGAAAGTGCAGAATATATTTTAATTCACGACACGAGTGCGCAAGGCAGCCAAATTTTTAAGTTCCTGCGGGGTAAATCAAATTAGCATTGTTTACCGCAATCAAATATGCGAAAATCCTAAAACATAGCTCACCGTTTCTAGTAAACTACTTGGACAATCACAGTAGTTTTTTTATAGAATTGGTTATAAAATCCTTAAACAATAATGAGGATATTAATAAAATTCTCATATATATCAATTTATTTGCTTTTAAAAAATTGTCTTCTAATGAAAGATATATAATGAGGTTTTTATTGCAGACATATTTTCACGCTGCGTAAAAGTTTTTTCTTATTTGAAATAGATGGATAGTATAAATGTACGAAATGATCATTATGAACGGAATTTTATTTTTATATATGACTCACCAATACTTTTCACGGTGTAATTATGTTTAGTTACGAGCTCTTCACGCACCACCAGTACGTGTGCACTGGTGGTCATTATAGACGCTAAAAATACCTTCATAAAAAGTATTTGTTAATTTCACATATGTAACCATTATCTCCGTTAGCCCTGATAATCTAAGGCTTCCCCCGTGTAGGTGACCTGATTCATCCGCCCGAAGAATACTAGCATGATTAAATTACACCAAGTCCACGCTCCCCACTAGGCTTAACAGGTAGCGTATTACGTTCAGAGGGATGCAGCCCTGTAATCGACTATATCAATTAGCCGGACAAGAACCCGCAGTGGAAGATTAGCGTCCACGTATTACAATTAGGATGTACTGGGGTGAGAAATTATACTCGGTCATCGAGGAAATCAACTGTTAAACCTCCGCACGGGCTCCATCAACCTTCACGACACGGTTCGATTTCAACAGGGTCATTTAAGGATTATTTTTGTTCGTGTTTCACGTCTTACTACCCTCTGGTCTATTCACATATTCGCATATTTCTACTAAGGGACTGGAGATAATTAAAATGAAATGCAAAGAAAATTAAGTCCCATTAATCCCTTCTTTGAGGTGTCGTGGAGGAACTAGACTATTGCAATCGGACTACTTATAATCCCTATTTTGAGGTGTCGTGGAGGAACTAGGCTATTGCAATCGGACTACTTATAATCCCTTCCTTGAGGTGTCATGGAGGAACTAGGCTATTACAATCGGACTACTTATAATCCCTTCCTTGAGGTGACGTGGAGGAACTAGGCTATTGCAATCGGACTACTTATAATCCCTTCCTTGAGGTGACGTGGAGGAACTAGGCTATTGCAATCGGACTACTTATAATCCCTTCCTTGAGGTGACGTGGAGGAACTAGGCTATTGCAATCGGACTACTTATAATCCCTTCCTTGAGGTGACGTGGAGGAACTAGGCTATTGCAATCGGACTAATTATAATCCCTTCCTTGAGGTGTCATGGAGGAACTCGATTTATGCTCAATATTATTGATTTAAATACGAATTAACGATAGCAAAATTCCAATAAAAAATAAATTATTCTTCAGTCTAAGCATCTCAATGTATATATATTATGACCAGCATTTAAAGATAAAATTTATCCAAAGAGTAAATTGTGATGTGCTCAGACCAACAAATATCAATTGAGGTATTATTTTTTAGACAAATATTTATATTTGATTTAGAGATTTACAGTTATGCAACAAATAATGGTTTCCACGGTAAGTAAACAAATAGTGAGAAACTTTAAATGCTATGTGAAAATTGGGTTTTCGAGGAAAACTACTATTTTTTCCGACATCCTATATTCCTAACCGTTAAAATGAGTATCTTTTGTCAAAATCTGTTCTGTTATTTACTCATAATTGCCCGAAACGGACCAACCAAATTATATATAAGAAATATACAAAAAGTTAAATATTGTCCTCTTTGAATAAAATTTAAAATATTAGACTGAAAAAAAATTGGTTCCTTTACGGGTTAATAAAAAGACATTACCTAAAAGTTACTATGTAAAGAACGTCTATATAAGTTTGGTAAAATTTTAGACTATGAGGAGTGCGCCTTATGAAGAATACATTAAATGACTTGTGACCTTGCAGTGTCAAAAGATTCCCCATTCCTGCGCTAAGGCATCACTCTCGTGTTAGACTAGACTGCCGATGATGAGGAGAGTGGGGTTTGAATCCTCCTAGGGTGTACTGAGGAGTGGTATTTTACCCAAAAAAATCCGCTCTCCCTCCACGCAAATGTGGGTACATTTCCTATATATTCAACCCTCCTAGTCTCTAGCTCATTGGCGTAATTATTACGTATGCGTATAACCCGAATAGGTAGTAGTAAGTCATGCTGCTAAAAACCTAGACAAACCCTAAACAAATGTTTGATAGACATAAAAAAGTAACATTTCAATTAAAGAAAATGTTGCCATGTATGGAGAGTGGAGAAGGTTACACAATTATTGTTCACATAATCTGTTCGCATCTCCAAACATTGTCAGGGTAATCAATTCTCTAAAATTAAGGTGGTCAGGGCACGCAGAGAGAATGGGATACTCTAGATCCTTGCTATGGGTACTTACTGCCAAACTCAATGGGAATAGACCATTGGGAAGACCTAAACACAGAGGGTCGGATAACATTAGAATGGGTGTAATGAGGTGAACTAGGTAGAACTAGCTGAAGACGGGGATAGGGTGTATTGAGGTGGACTGGATAGAATTAGCTCAATATAGTTAATGGTGGCGTACTTTTGTAAGTGCGGTAATGCATTTTTGAGTTCTTAGATCAAAAGAGTAAATAAATTATCTGTCATTTAAAATATGATGACAGATAAAATACCCTAAAAATATGAATGCACTATGGAGTTTAAAATATATATGTTTTTAATAAGGCACTGTACTCATCCTATACTTAGCAAACTAGCTTAATCTTATCCAAACCATCCCCGTTCCTTAATCCCAAAGCACCAGGAATTTGTAATAATCCAATAACAGAGAAAAAAACTGGTATATAAATGTTAATTACTACTTTTTTTTGCACTCGTGGAATCATTTAAGTATTTATTAAGTTTGGCAGTCGACATATTTAACCAGTCTGTTATTAGGGTGAGCTCCAAAATTATCGACCCTTATTTGAAACATAGTTTTATTTTCAGAGATCCAACCAAAAATAACCACTTTTCTGTCAAAGGACATGAAAAACAACATATAATAATAGCCTACACACAAAAATACAAAGACCACTACCAAAAACTTTTTTAGAATGTAAATTCTGAAGATGGTGTTTCGTGTCCATACACAGATAAAAAAAAAGAGAAAGAAAACATTACTGGCAGCACTATTTTTTCCCCCCTTGATAGGTCAAACCAACACTCTGTGGAACGTTATCCCCTTCTCCCTCTCCTCCACAGCCGTCTCAATATTCCACACAGTATTTTATGTCCCTGTGCTGCCTCCACCCTCCGTTAGAGTGGGCTAGAGCTCAACACGGTAACACACTCGCTGGCGTTCCCACCGCGGGGACTACATCCAGTCAAAGGGTGTGACAGAAACTCCCCATGAACAACCAAACGGTTGATGCTGTACACCAGCAATTTTGATCACAGTCAGACTAAAAAACTTTTAATAGGGAATAATCTCAAGACAGCTGTTAGTTGACGCTCTATATCCGCACTTTTGATCACAGGATAAAGTAAGAATCTCTTTCTTTCAGAGTAGTCTAAAGACAGCTATTGGTTGAGGCATCACAGTTACAAGTTTTGTACGCTAAGAAAGTTTTTTTTTGTTTAAACCAAGGGTTCTAAAAATAATTAGGAAGAAGGCCTAGTGACAGGTCTGATTTCCATTGGTGAGTTGGATCAATAAAATCATTCTGCCATGAATATAATAAAACCACTACTCACATTACATGCCTATGTAGGCCTCTTGACTAAATCTCAATAGTAAGTCTGGTTTTCCTGTGGTTAAGAATTAAGATTCCGAATTCCAGAAGAGTCTACTGAGAACTTTTTTTTAGATAAATGGCTTTTCAATCTCTATCTAATCAAATGTGGGTAACATTTCCTTTAAATTATAACTTACTTATCCCTACTCCATTAGATCAATTAAATGTGTTTTGCCCAAGACTGGGATTCGAACTATTGTTATACAACCCTGTACGCCAACTGAGTTATTCAGGTTTTTGTTACAATGATTATATTGCCTGAGTAGCTCACCCTACCCACGTGCACAAGCATATAAAAAGTTTCGTTGGCGTAGTTGACTAACGCGCTTGTCGTGTTGAGCCCGACTGCTGAGGACGGGGAGATCGAGGTTCGAATCTCGGTCGGGTGAACTGGGGATGGTTTTTCCTAAATGGTTTTCACTCTCCCTCCACGCAAATGCGGGTTCACTTCCTCTAATTCAACCTTCCAATTCCTAATCCATTAGAGTAATTAGTACTTAAAGCGTATAACCCGAATGGGTAGTAAGACGTGGTGCTAAATATTAATTAATCTAAAAAGTACCACCACTGTGCACAAGCGCGCAATGCATTACAGCGGTGAAATTATTTGACTATTAACACCACACTATTGCTGTATGTCCTCAAGATGAGGTAAGCGGGCCACTGAAAGATTACGTCATTCCTTCAACCAGGGATACAATTTTATTCACTGATTTTTTGTTATTATCTAGGTATTAAAATTAAAAATAATTTAGCACTCATAGTTTCATGGCTTAGAAAAAAAATTCAAAGACCCAAATGAACCAACAAAATATTATATAAGCTTCCAATTGGCACTTTCTTTTACCTATCTCAATTGATCTTAGACTATAATCATCGCACCTTGTACTTTCGTAGTAATAACTGTCTAGCTTTTGATAATAGATTATCTAAAACAAATTCACAACGTATTTCATAACTTCTATACCCGATTAACTAATCAATCCTGACAGATTTGCCCGTGGTCTGGCAGGGGTAGCAACAATTGGACAGCAGCAAGTAAACTCAAACTAATTATTATTAGCACCGCGTCTTACTACCCGTTCGGGTTATACGCACTTACGCTAATGTGTAATGGCAGGGTGATTGTGAGATGAAATGTAGGACCTACAGTTTAACGTGGAATCTGAACCACGGTGGAGGCCTGGCATTCCCCACATTCATAAGATATTTTGTCAGAGGTGAAGGAAGGGTTTGTTAATCAGATAAATCTGTGCCGGGACCGAGGATTGAACCCCGG
>CABFVX010003558.1:0-33412 GCA_902151425.1 Timema shepardi | reverse complement strand
AGATTTATCTGATTACCAAACCCTTCCTTCACCTCTGACAAGACATCTTGTGAATGTGGGGAATGCCAGGCCTCCACCGTGGTTCGGATTCCACTTTAAGCTTTAGGTCCTCCATTTCAACTCACAATCACCCTACCATTACAGTAGAGTAAGTGCATATAACCCGAACGGGTAGTAAGACGCGGTGCTAATTATAAATATAATAATAATAATAATAATTAAATGATACAACGCAATAAGACGTTCTTTATCGTATAGTATGTTGCAATTAGGAACAAAAACAGTTATAAATAGATTACCTTAAATATTTTTACTTGGTAAAATACCATGATATTTTACTATTCAGATGGTGACCTGGCGGTCTAGGGGTAAGGTGTCAGACTTCTGTGCTGGCGGCCGGGGTTCAATCCTCGGTCCCGGCAAAGATTTATCTGATTACCAAACCCTTCCTTCACCTCTGACAAGACATCTTGTGAATGTGGGGAATGCCAGGCCTCCATCGTGGTTCGGATTCCACGTTAAACTGTAGGTCCTCCATTTCATCTCACAATCACCCTACCATTACACATCAGCGTAAGTGCGTATAAACCGAACGGGTATTAAGACGCGGTGCTAATAATAATAATAATAATATTCAGATATAAATTTTTAATAAAATTTCGATAGCCATTTTAATAACTTAATTTTGTAGAGAGCAGTAATCAATCAGTAAACTAACGTCAAATTATATATTTCTTAAACTAAGTTAAATTATTATTTATTACGTTAAACTCTACCCAGATACCCAAATGGAATAAAATAGTTTAAGCCATTTTTGTAATAATTTTAATTTTCAAAAATTAATCCACAGTTGACCACCCCTGATGATTATTTAGCGCAGAGTCAAAATCACTAATAATTCGGCTACACGTCTAAATACTTTTTGACATCCATTACTGTTTCAGCCTGTGGCCTGGGTTAATTATTTATTCGAGTTATATATTTTCCACTATAGGCTGGCTAGGGCTGGTGTAACTTCATATGCACAACATCCAGTCTCCGGCCTTTAATTTATCAATGTGAAAGTGTACACCCATCATCCAAATAACAAGTTTGAACTAAATTCATCAAACCATTTAGGCTACAGCCCCAGGGACGGGCAGTAAGACCCCGTTTTTTGAATCAATGGGTGTACAAGACTTCAAAATCCATTAATAATGTCAAGATCGAGAATGTTCACGTTTACAATACTTTCTCTAGATGTTAAAGTATATTCCCAGCTACAGTAGTAAAATTTCTCAACAAACTCTTTCGTACAAGGCAATACTTTCTGAGCCCCTGTATTTCATTCTTACTAAAATATTTTTGTATCATTATATCTTTGCACATTTCCCTTCTCCCTCCACCCCCTCTCTTTAACTTCCCTCTCCATCTTGTTTTTTAGTCATAGCCCCTACCGCTACCAACAATTCTATGGGGAGTGCAACATAAATTTATTAACTTGGTTTGCAGGACAAGAGTGGACTATAATTCACATGTGACCTGCGGTCCTATGATATATTACCAAGAAAAAAAAAATTACAAAAATATTTGCTAATTTTTGTATCTCTTTTATTTTTAGCACCGCGTCTTTCTTTCCGTTCGAGTTATACGCTTATGTACTAATTACACTAATAGTTTTAGGGATTAGGGAGGCTAAGCTTAGATGAAATGTACTTGAATGTGCGTGGAGGTAGAGTGGAAAAACATTATTAAAACCACGCTCAGTACACCTTACCGAGATTCGAACCTCAGTCTTAGTCTGTTTCAATAGTAGTACGTTAGACCACGTGGCCACCGAGGTGGGTTTTTGCATCATTTACCAAGCAACTAACTTATTTTGGGATAGGTAGGCAAGTTTTTTTGTATTATCAGTACATTAAAATCCAAGGTTATTAATTACTACTTGTAAGGAGTAAAGATGAGAAAAATATTTTAGGATAAATGTAATGACACTCGTCTGATATTTAAGCCTTGACCTTTCCATCCCCACCAATCTAATATATTGTGAGCCTGGCGCCTTGGACCACGTGAACCCTTGTGAGGGTCATACTAACTAATATTTCAAGCCACGCCAAAAATTTAAATTACGCCCACTTTAATTTTGTATTAAATTTCCATCAGTAGTTTTTGCGACACATATATTGGGATAGGCTCTGACTCGAAAGAAAGGAGTTCAACACTCATCGCCTACTTTAACCCTATTTTATTCAATATGATATGCTTGTTTGCTAGTACTTTAGTGCTAGTGGGTTATTAGTGAGTTGTTCTAATATAAGCACCTCTATCAAAACCTAGAACATTAATTTACTATTTAATAGAATGAAACATTTCAATTTCATAGGCCTAACGTTTCTGTGCTAATAAAAATCAAACCCAGAACTCACAGATAAATATGCAGATTCTTTTACTCCAAGCTCCACATCTTACTAACCATCCAGACTTTTATAATTATCTACAAAAATTGGATAGGAATGAGACATGTTGAACTTATAGGAAGCGTACCTGCACTTGCGTGAGAAATCATTCAGGGAAAATTCACATTATTACAGCCGATTGGGATTCCAAAGTCAACCCTTCTGCATTATCGTCCAACCATACAAGACGAGACCTACATATTTGTACGCGTGATCACATGAACGGATTTTAGGTTCAGTCTGATTAATATAAGAAGGAACATTATTGAAATTTTTAAAATATACTAAACAATTTTTCAAATATCTATACTCTAAGTTATGTGATCAACAGTTTCACTTTTGATGACTAATATAAATACCTGGGAAATAGTTAATGGTAAAGGAAAATGTTATCAATATTATCGAAAATAAATACGTTTGTATTTTCTAAAAAAATCTTTCCTGGCAGAATCCTCCTATAGGTGCGTTTCCAGCTGATATGGCTGTCAAGCTCTTGATCTTCCTTTCACCAGACAATCCCATTCGAATGTAGTTTATATTGTTGGCTTTACTTGAATATCGACTATGGATAAGTAGCTGGTCAACACTCTAAAACCCACATCTGTGATCTCATGGTGTAACGTGTCACTTCCTGTTTAAGTAGATTAATGGGGATGAGGATATTAGGGGTCGAGTTCCGGTTGAGTTTCATGAGGGTATTTTATTCATAAATGGCTTCTAACTCACCCTCTACGCAAAATAATGTGAGTATTTTTACTCTAAAATTCTACATTCCTCTTCCCTAATATTTATTTAGCACCGCGTCTTACTACCCGTTCGGGTTATACACTTTTAAGTACTAATTACGCTAATGGATTAGGAATTGGGAAGGTTTAATTAGAGGAAGCGAACCCGCATTTGCGTGGAGGGAGAGTGGAAAACCATTTAGGACACACACACCCCAGTTCACCCGACCGAGATTCGAACCTCGATCTCCCCGTCCTCAGTGGTCGAGATCAACACGACAAGCGCGTTAGCCAACTACGCCACCGAGGCGGGTTCTTCCCTAATAAATTATAAATATGTATCCGAATTTTGTTTATATCTGTTACCACCTATCCGTACCCATGCTCTAGCTTTTTCTGCTATAGCATTCCTCCTATGTTATATTTCTTTCAGACATTGCATTATTGAAATAATCTCGCCAACCTTTTCTTTGTTGTCACCTCTTTCTTCTCTCGGCGGTGTCCATTCCAGGAATTTTCAAGGTCATTTATTTTCTGCCATTCTGTTTGTGTGTCCATACCATGTCAGTTGTATCTTCTCCTATTCATCTAAAATATTCTTCTCCGAGTCCATAATTTCACAAATATCTTCATTTTTAATTATTTCTAGCTTTGATTTTCTGAAGATTCATCTCAAGCAGCATATTTATTTTGCCAATTGAATTTTTAAATTTCCTCACTCACATCACTAACATCTGCTTCATAAAGTAGGGGAGACCGCGGATGGTTGTCAAATGGGTTGGTTGTCACAAAGTCTATTGCTCGGCCGCTAGACGGCACACGTGTTCCGGCTATATAGTGTAGTTAGCTGCCATATTTCTTGGTTAGTTGCTGTTGGTGGCACGAGAGTGTTGTCAGTTGTTCGTCCGCTACAGATAATTTTTCACAAATTCAGTCGGCGAGTAAACTTGTTTGACCCTACTTTTTATTTTTTGTATATTTGTCAGAGTTTACTTCTCTTGCGACATTTAACACGGTTTGAACGCACATATTTATGCAAAGATTGCGGTGTTGCTTTTAAAGTCAAGATGTTGTGTTTAGTCTCCACGAATTATTTCAAACAAAATGGCGGGATGGGGCAAGTTGTCTCAAGTAGGCGGGGGCTGATTGTCTCATGTGACAACCAACCCCATCTAAGTTTCGTGTTTTATCCTTGCAGATTCTGGCACATGGAAAATTCTTCGGGCTTTCAAGAAAAAAACCAAGCGTGGTGAAACCCTTCCTGGTGTTATATTAAGAGCAGTGAGATGTGTTTTTCGGGACCACAAATCTATCAGACAAGCTGCAAACGAATTTCACATTAGCTATCGAACCCTTGCTCGATACTGCAAAAAGATATCCCTAAGTGAATTAAATGACAACCAATGGACTGCCCTATCAATTCCTGTTGGTTATCAAAAAAAATCGTCAGGTATTCAGTGAATTGCCGGAAAAGGAGTTTGTAGCCTATGTAATTGAAGCTTCAGATATTTACTTCGGGCTATCTCTTAAAGAAGTAAGAAATCTGGCTTGTGAAGTTGCTGTAGCTAATGAAATTAAAATGCCGCAATCATGAACTGAAAAAAAAAATTGCTGGGGTCGATTGGTTTTTTAGTTTTTTGAAGCGAAACCCAACATTGTCCATTAGAAAACCTGAGGCAACCAGTATGGCTAGAGCTTCTAGTTTTAATAAAACGAATGTGGATTCAGTTTTCAACAACTTGACAGAAGTAATGACGCGACATAAGTTCCAGGCCCATGAAATATGGAATATGGATGAGACTGGCGTGACTACAGTCCAAACTCCTGACAAAGTGGTAGCTCGGTGATGATATAGGCAAATTGGCAGTATCGTGTCAGCTAAGAGAGGTTCTCTTGTGACGATGGTGTGTACTGTATCCGCAATTGGTAATCATATCCCACCTTTTTTTTATATATTTCCACGGGTTAACTATAGAGACCATTTTGTTATAAATGGCCCAGTTGGTTCGCAGGGTGCAGCAAATCCCTGAGGATGGATGCAAGAAATCAATTTTTTGGAATTTATCAAGCATTTCCATAACCACACAAAAAGCACATGTGTGAAACCAGTGTTGTTAATGTTAGACAATCACGGGTCCCACCTTAATGTTGCTGATCTAAATTATGCCAAAGAAAATGGGATTGTGATGCTTTCTTTTCCACCTCATTGTAGTCATAAATTGCAGCCGTTAGACCACTCTGTTTTTGGTCCACTGAAGAAATCTATGAATTCAGCTTGTGACAGTTGGATGCTTTATAATTCTGGAACGACTATGGTAATTTATGATATTCCCACAGTGGTATCCCGGGCCTACCCACTTTCAATGACGCCAAATAACATTTGTGCTGGTTTCAAAATCACAGGCATATTTCCATTCAATCGGGAAATTTTTACCGAATCCGATTTCGCGCCAAGACCAAAATATCGATGCCAGTATCTCGGGTCCAGCTGCATCAGACTGCCATACCAGTGAAGTTATTTTTCCAAAGAGACAGGCCAACCCTCCAAAAAGTCCTCAACAAGATCTCCAAGCTCCCTCTAGCAGTGGCAGGCCTATGAATCCGGCTCTACATTTTTCTCCCGACACAATTCGTCCGTTTCCTAAGGCAGGTGCACGGAAAACTATCCATAACAATGCCCGTAAAAGACATACGTCAATCTTAACAGATACACCCATGAAATAAATCTTAGAAGACCAACAAAAAACCAGGGAAGAGAAAAAAAAGAAAGCAACGTTATCCAAAAGGCAATTATTGAAGAACAAATAAGATAATAAGTTTAAAAGAAAAATAAGAAAGGACAGTAAAAAGAATAGCTATGACAGTGAAGACGAAGAAGAGTGCTTCTTGTCTTGTTTGCGTGGAACCCTTATCTAACAGCAAGCCGAAAGAAACGTGGGTCCAGTGTATTGAATGCAAGGGATGGTCTCATGAGTAGTGCAACGCGGGAAATCGTGTTTACACTTGCCATAACTGTTGTTCTGACATGTCAGATGTAGGTGATGATTAGTTGAGAATCTAGAAACAATATTTGTGTGTAGGCCCTAAACCTAACAATTTTATGTAACAGTTGTTAAAAATAACATTTATTTTATTTCTTTATGCTGATGCAAGCTTCATTTAAGTTTATTCTTATGAGGGTGCGGCAATTTAAGGTCACAGTAGATTATATATTTGCTGGTATTATATTAGACAATTACGCATACAACATTATATTATTTAAGTATAAGCCTACGTGAGTTATGTAGTTTTGGTGGAGAATTTTCTTTTATCTTGTATTGTAGGGATTTAAGTTTTAATATGATCTAGAATTTTGATATTTTAGGGAATAATAACGGTTTTTGTAATAAAATGTCTTTTTCTCACGTGATACTGCATCAATTTAACATACAATTTAATAAATCCTTTCATTATTTTAGGGTTATGAAAGGGATTATAGTAGTCAGTGCGGTATTATAAAAGGTCGTAGTTGTAGCGAGTGTTTGTAAAATGCAATTTTATTCATTTAAAAGAGCTGGGACAACCAACCCCGATGCTTGAGACAACCATCCCCGGAGTGGGGTAAGTTGTCACACCCTGCAAAAAAAATTGGACTCAAATTTCATGAATTTATAATTATTATAGAACAACAATATTTTTTCCTAAGCTGCCCAAAACTTCCAATTTTCTAATACAGTTAAGAAAATTGAGTTATAACTTACCATAAAATTTTAAAAAATTGAGATAGAAAAAGTGTGACAACATCCCCGGTCTCCCCTATTACAATTTGAACGATGCTCCTAGATAATTATGTATTTATTTATTTCTCTATTTCTTTATTTCTTTACGTCAAAGTATTGAGTTGAGTGCTTTCTTGCTTTTATTTAAAAAAAAATTGATTTTGTGATTGCTATCGCCTTGTTTATTATTTAGTATTACTTCCAGGTATTCGTTTTTTTTCCACTGCCTTTATGATTGGTAGGTTTTGATTTCAGTTGAACCTAAAACAAGATATTCGAATTTTCTCATGTCCATGGTAAGTCTTGCTCGTACGTATTCCTCGCAGAGTTTCCTTATCGTATAGCTCTAGTCATCTTCGTCTTCAGCAGGCTATCTCTATAATTCCCATAGTCATAATTCCTGTGTCCACTCCACTAGGGCTTTGTATAAATATACTTTTAATATGATTGGCGATAAATAGCAGCCATGTTTGAGAACTTTTGTTAAATTAGCGTAGTTAATGTATGCGTATAGCTCAACTAGTACTAAAATGAGATAAGAAAAAAAAATCCTTACTCTGATTTGGAAATTGACAATTGAATCTTATTGTACAAATTTTTAACATGGTGCGTTTTGTTTTCATAAATCTACCACAACATAATTCATAGTATATAATTACGTTCTAAGCATAATACGTATTGAATTGCAGGCATCTTCATTTTTCACTTAATAACAACGATAGTGGGAAGATTTAAATAACTTTCTTTATTATTGAGATACTTTTTTTTAATTGGTTGAAATAATTTTACATCTCGATTCCAGTGTTTTATAATGCAAACATCTGCACCTTTTGACACGTTCACTAAGTGTCAAGTCCAACTAGTCTGGTTTTCCAGCGTTAGGAAGGTTGGAGTTCGAATCCCACCCTGGTGTTTTGAGGGTGGTTTTATCTGACTGGGTTACAGATTTTCCCTCCAAATACAGGTACACATCCTCTATATTATACCTTCTTCATACCTACTCCATTAGTGTGATTGAGTGCGTTTATCCCTGGCTTGAGCTGTATTACAAGGCTAAAAGTTCTGTCTTATCCGTGGGTAGATATGGGCTTTTAAAATGTATTATCATCCTGTTCTCTTAGATTATATTGAAAAAAATACATGCGTCTAAAGCAAATAAAGCTGTAGTTAGAGAACACATCCATGAGTTTTACTCACATTGTTAGGCCCTCGGTCTAAATTTCAAAATAATTTTGTCTGGTTTGCCAGTGATGGAAAGGTCAAGGTTCAAATCTCGGTCAAGTCTACTAAGGGTTATTTTGCGTATAGGGGTTTTCACTCTCACTCCATACAAATTTTAGTGTATTTCCTATAAATCACGCTTCTTTCGTCTATAGTTCATTAGCATTATTACAAGATGTGCGTGTAGCTCAAACGGATACTAAGATGAAGTGAAAAGTTACCTAAAAATATAATCTTTGACTATACCGCAAAAATACTATAACTAAAACCGTACGTATATTATAATAATCGGTGGATTAACTAAGTCATATAAAGTAGTGCAACTTCAAATACTAATTATTGATCTGGAAAATAAATCACACCCTTAAACGAGAATGAAACCTTGGACGTTCGATGGAAAGTGTTACTGTTTTAAAACTTGGCGATGTCATTCTTCTAATATATGTATATTAGAAAGCCTTAGGAAAAGATGTTTAAAGAAATATAAACTTTCTAATGGTTCTTGCTTACTTGGACGAATTTTAGCCTTTCAATTTTAAAAGAACTATGATGACCGTATGCCCACAAAGGTGGCCGAAGTTTTACAGGTACAGGTTCTCTAAAGTGTTACGCAATATATTTACTAGGGCTACGCAAACATAATATGTTAAGGGTAAGCAAGAATAATTTAGCAATAACAACCTTCTATGTATTAGGCCCGAGATTAACATAATGTTATCCTAATGTAAAAAACCCGTGTTTTATGAAACAAGACCAAGGCTTTCATTAATTGTGTGCTATATATGCTTTAATTCAAATATAAATTTTGTAATCTTATTGATCTATTTCATACCTAAACTGCAAACAAATTCTGCGTAAGGAAATGTGTGAAGTTTTTAAAAGATTTTACTGATGTAATTATGGTGATTTGGAACCCTCTCATATATATAATGTCATGGATGAAGGTATTTTTCTTCAATAAACTGTAAATACAATATTCTTTTAATAATTCATCCATGGAGAATCACGCACTTTTCAGAATTAATTTTAATAGATTACACCATAAAACTTTTTTTCTTTCAAAAATCAACTCCGTAGTGTTTATCAAAAAATCAAGTGACGCTGGCTTCCTCTACCCAATAGGAAAGAATCCTTTACAACACCTGTCGCCAGGACTCTTTCTATCAGTTGATTTTAACACTGTTGACAAGGGGTCCAAGAGACAAGGGATAGGTCACATATCAGCCCCTTGTGCGTAAGAATTCATTACAATGAACAGCAATACACAAGAACTTTGTAATAAAAAAGAAGCCGGTAATATATCGAAGACAGTAACTATCAGTGCCGGTAAAGTATCAAAGACAGTAATTAACAGTGCTGGCGACATAAATCTACAGAACGTTGTATTAAGTCAGTGCCATGATCTAAATAAATCATGTGCAAATTTAAAGGTCTTACTTATTCCATAAGTGTAAGAAATACCACTATAATCGGAGCTCAATCATGGGGATATAAATACAAACTATCTCATCAAATACCAAGAACATCATTTTAATTGGCGCTCGAGCACGGGGCTATAAATACCAGCTATCCCAATGAGAAACCATAACTTTTTAATTGCTGCCCAATCGCGGGGTAATAATAATAATTAGTTCCCGATCACGGGGAAAACATCACAGTATAAAGCCATATCATCATAATTAGTGCACAACGCCTAACCGTATCATCTTAATTAGTGCCCATCGTATGGCGTATATTTCAAAATATTCCGTAGCATCATAATTGACGCCGCATTGCGGGCCGAGAACGTTTTAATTTGCGCCCAGCCGCGACGCTCGATCTTCGGATTCCCGAGGCAAGAAAGAGACTCCACAGACTGAGAGACAAACGACACACTAAACATCACACCACCAAGAAACAAGTAGATTCTCCATGCACAACACACTATAATGAACACATCAGTCAAGCCAGATAAGCCTTAAAAAATATTTTTTTTAATTCTCAAGATATGAAAAACAATGTTTTAATATTGTAGAGATATCGTTAATATAAATAATAAGTATATTTTGGAAAGGAGGATGGTGGATTCGAACCCAAAAAGGGAGAGTGGCGCTAATAGCTGCTTTGATGAGACAGTATGAAAATAGACCAAATAATCAGTTTGGCTTAGAAGATTCAGATTAATAATTAATAGAAAATGACCAGGACAGGGTAGAGTCAATTGCAGAGGGAGGGAGAAAAGATAAGGCAGAAAAGGATACACAAGTAAATTTAATTTTCGAAAGTATTACAGTAGACGAGGAAGGACATGAAATAATAAAGGAACAAACTATGGTGGAGCCTGTGAGAATTCTAGATCAGTTTATGAATGTATTGCTAAATAAAATGGATGCAATTAAGTATGAAATAGTATCAACTAGACAGGAAATTGATACAAATCTTGAAAAAATCAATAACGAGCTAAGTACTGAAATTGAACAAAGCTAGGAGGCATGTGAGCAGAGATTTTGTTACTTAGAGCAAAAATTTGACCAAGTAGAATTGGTTCACAAAAGTTTGGCAGTACGCTTAAATGATTTAGATAAAAAAAAAAAGTTGAAGGAGAAACAATAAGAAGGGCTTTAGCAGAAAAACAAAAAAAAAATAAGAAAGGGGCAATTCAAATTAATGGAACAGATCATAACTAATACAAATAAAATGGAAGCAGTTGAACAGGAATCAAACAAAAGGTTTAAGGAAGTAGAAATTAAGGTAGGAAATATATACCTTAAAGTAGAACACACCAAAATTAATGTTAAAGTAGTCTGAGACAATTCGAAAAAGAAATCAATATGGTAAAATTAGCATTTGACTCACAACAGGATACTAATAAAATTAAAATTACAAAACAAATCGATGGGCTTGTCATCGAGGCAGAAGAGAAAATTAATAAAAAAATAATAATAGATTTCGTAGCAGAAAAACAAATAACAAATCTAGGGGAAGTTGGTAGCTTACACATGTACTACCAACATATTCGTTAAGGGACTAAGAGAAACGTCACTAGCAGTTATTCCAAACTTTAAGGGGAAAAGAGGAAATATTTAAGCAGTACAGTACATAAACAAAATAGAAAGAGTATTTAAAGGTGAAAAAGTAAATGAACAAATAATAGAGATATTTTTATCAGGTTTAGAAAATGAGGCAAAGTCTTGGGCAAATAGTATAGTGAGTGAATGGAAAACATATGAACAGGTCAGGGAAATATTTTTAGAAAAATATTTCTCTCAAAATATGCAGGATGATTTTCTACAATTGATTTTTAATGGAAAACATAAAAACAAGGATGGTCCAATAAGTGAATATTTCAATAAATTTGTGACTCAGGCAAAATATTACGAAACCCAGTAATAGAAGACAGATTGATAGGTCTCCTAATGAATAATTTCCCAAATGCAGTACAAGATGTTTTGATCAGTATAAACAAACAAAATATTAAAGAGGTGGGGAGAGTTTTGATGGCATTTGATGATAGATATCAAAGAAGACAAGATATCATAGATCAGATCAGGTAAACAGATATAATCTTGATAGGCCTAGGCAGTTATCTAACTCCCAAATCAGAGAAGTCAATAATAGACAAGATAAACAAAATAGATATCCAAATAATATTCAAACCTAAGAACAAAATAGAAGATATCCAAATCCCAAATTAGTGTACCAACAGGATAGGAACCAAGGACCACTGATACAAATAAATTTAAATAATAGACAAATTAATAGTAGTAATAATACAGGACAATATAAGACAATAAAAACACAAATACATCAACCTTAATTTAATTTAATTCAGTACCACCATTTCCAGGGACATCAAATTTAAATGGGTATAATTCCAGACAAAGAGAAAACTAAACAGTCAATCACATGACAGTCCGTACGTGGGGAAGGTTATAAGTATAAACAGGATCACAGAACAACCGACTTATTTAAATTATGTTAGGCAAAATGTAATATTACAGTGTGACCCAAAGGAAGACTTGTTATTTGACACCATAGATAAAAATAAATTTAGTAAAGCAGTATAACCGGAAATTGAAGGGAAAATAGGTAGCACTAAATTAAAAATGTTACTAGATACCGGGTCAGAGGTGACAACAATGTCACAAGAATTTTTTGAAAAAATAAGATTAAAAAGAGGCTATTCCCGTGTTACCAGTAACCAATACAGTGATCATAGGGGCAATTGTAACTAAAAACAAAAAGGTTTTAAAAAAATAAGTATTATTTCATGTTAATATAATTAATATAAAAATTAGTATCATATTTCTTATTATATAAAATTTAAATGTTCCCATTATATTAGGGTCAGACTGGTTAGCAAGATTTGAAGTTGGTATAAATTATCAAAATAAACATGTGTCCATCAAAAAATAACATTTTAATTTGAAGGTGTCATTTATATAAATAGTTTGTTCAAATATTCTAAGACTGCAAGTAAAAGAAATAGCAAACAATTAATTTCAAGAAAACGGCATAAAAAGGTTACAACAGTTATCAGTAAATAATTTACAAGTACCTTGGGATATAGAAGAAATAATTTGTGAACTGTTAGCCATCAGTGAAGAGCAAAGACAAAGACTATTGCATGTAATAAAGGAACATTAAGGAATCTTTTTAGAAAAACCAGGATTAAATAAATTATATAAATGTAAATTTTAGGTATAATATCAAACCCCTTTTAAAATCAAATCATATCCTGTGCCATTTAACCAAAGATCAGCTGTAGAGGAGACCCTTAAACACATGTTGGAATGGGATATGATTGATAGGTGTAGTTCTGACATAATAAACCCATTATTGGTAGTTAAGAAAAAAAAGATGGGGGAGTGAGATTATGTTTAGATGCCCGTAAAGTAAATCAGATTTTAATTGATAATAATGAATCATCAGCATCAGCAAATGAATTGATTCAGAAATTTGAAGGTTATAAAGTTTTGACTCCATTTGATTTAGTTAGCTCTTTATGGCAAATTGAATTAGAACAAAATTCTAGAAAGTATACTTCTTTTATATACAATGGAAGAACATTTTTTTTTAAAGGATGCCTTTCGGTCTTACAGTATCAACTAGTAAATTCATTAGAGTTTTAGAAAAGGTATTAGGCCCCGGAGTACTTAGCTTTATAACGCTGAACGTTGACGACATAGTAATTGCCTCAAAAACATTTGAGCAACATGTAAAACAATTGGAATGGATATTAAGCAAACTTAAAACAAGAGGAATGACAGTTTTAAAAATTCAGGTTTCCTTCATAAATAAATAAACTTTCTAGATCACATAATATCCCCATAGGAAATTTCAGCAGATAAAAATAAAACTATATCAATTAAGGAATTTCCTACTCCTAAGAATAAAAAATAACTACAAACTTTTCTGGGTCTTATAAATTACTACAGGAAATTTGTCAAACACCATTCATTCCTTGTATTACCATTGTTAAATTTAACCAAGAAAATTGAGGAATAGAATTGGGGAAGTGCAGAAGATGCAGTGATGCAAAATATTAAACAGCAATTTGTAAGTACCGTAACCTTAGACACCCTGACCTTTGACAACCCATGAATATATGTTGTAACGCATCTGGATTAGCGATAGGTTCTGAGCTTTTTCAATTTGATAATGAGGGAAACCGTAGGCCCATAGCATATGCTCGCAGAGTGCTTCATGGTCCTGAAGCTAATTATACGGATGTCAACAATTTAGAATTTACATCTATGGAAAACCAACTACTCTATGCACGGATCATAAAGCTTTAATTTTTTATTAACAAATGAAATCTTACTTCATGGTCGCTTAACTATATGAATCATACTATTACAAGAATATAATTTAATAATAAAGTACATAGCAGGAAAGGACCGCATAGTAGCAGACACTTTGTCATAGTATCCACCTGAAGACGTAGTGAAAGGTACTGTTGATAAGGAATTTGAAGTTTTAGTACATAAAAGAAAAGTTATTAGTGAAATAGGCAAGAAAATAAAAAAGTAATTACCACAATGTCAAAAAAAGGATCTAAAACTTAAAAAGGTATTTACAGAACTAGACGAGTCAGAACCTATATTATAAATTTAAATAATTATCAATTTTACAATGAGTTACTTTTCAAGAAAAGCTCCATATATAAAATTTGAACTATTTGTATCCCCACAGAGTTAGTTGTACCTGTAATAGAAAGTTGCCACGAACAATATGCTCATGTAGTGGTAAAGAAATGTTATAATATTTTAAAATAGTCATGTAATTTTCCCAAAATGAACAGAACAATACCAAAAGTATTACAAAAAAGGGAAATATGTCAAAAGACCAAAATCCCTAATGTAAAATAAGAGGGCTTAATGAAATATGTATTAGCTGACCAACCGTTACAATTAGTTTTTGTCGACCTATATGGACCATTACCTTCTACCATTATAGGTGTATAATACATATTTGCTGTTTTAGATATTTGCACTAAATATATCAAATAATAAGGAGAGCAACTGCCAATGCCGCTACGAATAAAATTGTTGAAAATTATTTGAGGGACGTAGGTATCCCACAAACCATTGTTTCATAACATGGAACACAGTTTGCGAGCTTAAAATGGAGGTCAACTCTAGCAGACAATAATGTTACTGTTAAATACACTTCAGTGTATCATCCCCAGAACAATAGTGTAGAAAGAGTTAACAGAGAAATTGGTAGGTTTTTAAGGTTATTTTGTCCTAGCCAGTATGCTTCATTAGCAAATTATGTAGAAAGAATATAAATTTGTCTAAATACTACAACTTATGAAAGTACAGGTTATACACCTCAAGAATTAACTAAGGGAATTAGACCAACTAGAAATCTAGGTAAACGCTTTTATTTTCTACAACGGTTAGAAACAGATCCTAAAACTAAATTACATTTGGCAGTAAAAAGATTAAAGGAAATGGCAGAAAAACGAAACTAGTACCATGACAAAAAAAAGGGTCCTTAAACCTGTTGAGTACGTAAATAGTCAGTTAGTTCTTGTAAAAAAACATCAACCATCCTCAGCTCTAAATAAGGAAGTAAAAAAGTTATTTTTACTATATGAATGACCATATCAAGTAAAACAAAACATGGGTCAAGTTTACTTAATCCAAGACCCTGAGACTCGTAAAGCTAGAGGTGTCTTTAATGTCCCCGAATTAAAACCCTATCATAATCAGACAAATACATAAAACAAATGTCAACTATATTGATAGTGAAAGCTTAATTGTCTTATAAGTTATTAAGGGCGGTAGGCATAAAAAAAAAGCTCAATAGTAACAAGGGAAACAAGTATATATATTTTTAAATATTATTATTTTACTTGACCCCACAAACTAAGAAACTAGAAAGAGTTATAATTATACTAACAACCAGGAAAGGTTGTATACCAACACACAGGATCCTTGGCTGGCATTGTTAACATAAATGAACACCCACCTCTATGGCGTAGTTGACTAACGCGCTAGTCGTGTTGAGCTCAACTTCTGAGAACAGGGAGATCGAGGTTCGAATCTCGGTCGGGTGAACTGGAGGGGTGATCCTAAATGGTTTTCCACTCTCCCTCCACGCAAATGCGGGTTCACGTCCTCTAATTAAACCTTCCAAATTCCTAAACAATTAGCGTAATTAATACTTAAAACGTATAACCCGAACGGGTAGTAAGACGCGGTGCTAAATAAAATAACATAAATTAACAATGAGCAATAAGTCAATCCCTAACCATAATTAATTAATTATCCACATTTTCCATCAGAGCAGGATTTTAATTACCTAGTTAAATAAAATTGGCCGTGAAAGCGATTGAATATAAAACGTTTCGTCAGGATGAGTCCCCAATAAAGGGAGTGGGTAGTAATTTTTTAATGTAAACAGTTATATGGGGACTAGATTTACTCTATCTATTGAATAGCGAAGATATAGTGTTTTAAACACAGCTACGCCATATATGGTGCTTTTATATGTGGCTTAGGTAAACTTAGCTCGAGGCGGCCTAAATAATGTAGGAACAATGCTCGATCATCCACATTCTAGGCGAAGTAAGATACATATAAGAGAAACTTAAAATAATATAAATATTTTGTTAAGAAGGATTCCCCAGTAAATAAGAGAGCGTTTTTAAATATGGCCTAAGTAAATTTAACCTAGGGAGCTATAGGTAGCTACAATCCAACCAGAGATTGAAACAGAGCCTAGCAAATTCAAGTACTAGACAAAAGGGGGGAAAATAATGGTAACTATAATTACCATGTAACTGTAAATAAAATGAAATTTTCAATCCAGCTTTAGTCATGGTAAGGCAATGCGTATTGGTTAAGATACACCTTAAATTGAAATTGCAAGTAAACATTTAGCAGCAGCAAACTCATTGAAGTGGAATTAATATATATTTTGTAAAGAAATGTCATAGTTCTTAAAACACACATAATTCCCTACGTCTCAAAAACAAGTTAACAGGTAAAATCTATTGTTGTCCCCTAGGTCTCCAAAACAACTCTACTGGTAAACATATATTGTTCGAAAAAAAGAGAGGAAGGAATTCAAGGACGCTTACTAGGAAAGACAACCAAGAAAATAAAAAATAAAATTTATTTATGAGTAAGATTCAAACCCGGTATATTTACAAATATAAAATCTTTAAGTTTAAAAATATAAATTCTGGACAAATCATATTAATCTCACTGGGTTTTAACATAGTTAATCACAGGAAGTTCTATAAATCTAAATAGGTAATAACAGGAGAACAAATAGATAATAGTAGAAAGGTATGCCTATAGGAGAGGGCATGGAGCCTGAGAAGCATGCGATACAAAGTTAGGTGAAGGGCTGGTTAAGTTTTGTCAATTTGTGGGTGCGTGAAACCACGCGAGGAGAGATTGATTAAATTGTGAGTAAATTATAAGGACATATTTTTAATTCTATATTATTATTTAGATAAAAATCTATTAGTCCAATTTAAAATTAAATTATGCCACCAGGGCAATTTTGTTTCAAAAGTAGTTAAATAGTTTCGGTGTGAAACAAATTTGGTAGGTCTGGCTAATTAATTAGGTAATCAGGATGAACTTAATTAGAAGACTATCTTAGAAATCGGAATAAATGTATAATTTTACCAATGGTGAATTTTAAGAGTGACAGTTAAGATACGAATCTTAAAATTGTTGGGGGGGTCATTTTAATTTAATTAATTACATTTTATATAAATTCAACAAGTATTGGTTAAGACATTAACGGAATCACAGAGTGATCTGATGAGCTGAAAGGTAAAATTTAAGATATATAAAGAAATCAATTTAAATATGCATTTGAGTGCATTATCACAGCAGGTTAAGGTGAGTGGAAACATTAGAGGCCAGTTGTGTCTTGTTTTAAAGCATATATATATATATATATATATATATGAGTTAAGGTGAATTCAGACATGGACTTTGCGATGTGCAAGCCGTGATCTATGTTGTTCAAGCGTCGTCATGAGTTTCAAATTTAAATATTACCCGAGGGCATCTGTCAATGTTGAGGAGTTTAGGTGTATTCAGACGTGGACTTAGCGATGTGCAAGCTATGCTTCAATTGCTATTACTGGTAAATCTGGGAACAACCAAGAATCAGGTAGCAGGTATTATCAAACATAGTGCTACCCAGCGCAGCCTATGAGAGATGTCAGTAACAAATGAGTCCAGGCCTAAGTTTTCCCCTAATATGTGATAAATATCCAACAGTAAATTTGGGACGAAATTGACAAATATTAAGAAAATTACAAAGAAGTTTTAAAAGGGTAATCTGTGATTACGTAATTAACGGCCCATACTAATATAGTAACAAAGTGTGTAAGAAAGCTAATAAGGGTCTTGTACCTAATTGGGATACAGTATTAATAGTTTTTTTATTTCCAATTTTATTTTATTTAAGTACTTAAGGTGACTAGGCAACAACATTTAAAAAGTTTTAGTCAATAGATAAAATATATTTTTTCAATAATGAAAAAGTAACTACCCAAATATAAAAGGAAAATCAATTTAAATATTTTATGGTAGTGTGACATGTGATTTCAAGCTGATTTTAAGCGTACTTTACGATTCTAAGATTGTCTTCTATACATTTCTATTATTTTAAACACCATAAGGCTAGGGTAATATAATATATTTTATATGTTGCTCACAACAACAAATTGACATCATGACCTTGGGTGAAGATCCAAGGTTCTTTAACATGAAAACAACTACTAAACATTATAAAAAACATGTTAATATAAGTGGATTAAATATGTAATACTGTAATATGCCTTGCACGTATGTTAATTTAAGTGGATTGAATATGTAATAATTTAATATGCTTTTCCAATTGGCAAGTCATTAATAGTTGTTCTATGATAATAAAATAAAGAAGGTTACAGTAATAAATAACATTAATCAAATCAACAAAAGATTAAATAAAAAATTGTGAGAAAACATGACTCCATTTTCCAAACTAGTTCAAGATAGCAATTGAGAATATGTAAGATTTTTTATATTTTAAGGACAATTTAATTATGTCAATTTGGTTTAAATTTATGTTTCACAAAAGGTTTACCGTAGATAATTCGGTAAACAATGATTGATTGAATAATTAACACAACACATAAAAATATTTGAGTTTTAACAGAAATAATATGTTAATCGATGATCAAATTAAATATTGTATACAAAATAATTTTAACATTCATATTTTATTGTAGCAATTCAAAATTTAATTTGAATTAAAGTACTTTGAGGGACTTCAGCTATTAACTTATATTTATTTTCAAGATTTTTCAGCCCTCATTATATTATATTTGGATTTATAAAATTTAAAGTTAACTTAATTTTACTTAAGCTCAAATACAAGTAATTATTCAAACAAAGCTATTTATAATTTTGTTTAAATGAGTATACTATCACTATACTAAGAACAGTGCAACGAAGAGCTTGACGATTTTTCAGTGTAATAAGGCACATAAAAAAGAATTAGATAAATAATAAAATCTGAAAATTATGTTTTTCCTTTTATTTATGTTTAAAACTAAACATTAAAAATAAAAGCAATCAATTTTGAAAACATATAAACAATATATCATAACTATTGCATTGTTATACAAGTAATTTTAAATAAATACTTATACACCTATACCATTTATGTAACTTACACTCTACAAATATATTCATGTTTAATTTTAAGAATAAAAATTTAAAGTATAAGGTAGCTCTTGCACAGTCAATAATTTGCTTATAGCAAAATATATTAAATTCTTTAATATACAAGCAAATGAGGGGTACTGTAATGATACTGTTTTGGGCCCCTCCCATATATTTAAAACGTCATGGATGAAGGTATTTTTCTTCAATGAACTGTATGTAAAATATCCTTTTAATCCTTCATCCCTGTAGAATCACGCGCTTTTCAGAATTACTGTCAATAGATTACACCACAAAACTTTTTTCTTGCAAAAATCAACTCAGTAGTGTTTATCAAAAATCAAGTGACGTCAGCTCCACCTACCCAATAGGAAGCTAGCCTCCACAACACCTGTCGCCAAGATTCTTTCTATCAGTTGGTTTTGACACTGATGATAAGGGGTTCAAGAGGCAAGAGGTAGGTCATATATAAGCTGCCTGTGCGTATGAATCAATTACAGTGGACAGCAATACACAAGAGTTTTGTTATAAAAGAGAACTCGGTAATATATCGAAGAGAGTAATTATCAGTGACGGTAAAGTATCAAAGACAGTAATTAACAGTGCATGAGACATAAATCTATAGATCGTTGTAATAAGTTAGTGCTATGATCTAAATAAATCTTGTGCAATATTAAAGGTCTTACTTATTTCATAAGTGTAAGAAATATCACTATAATAGGTGTTCAATCATGGGTCTATAAATACCAACTATCACAACGCAAAACTGTAACTTTTTAATTGCCGCCCAATTTCGGGGTAATAATTCCGAAAACGCCATAGTTAGTGCCCGATTAAAGTGATAATATTACAATATAAAAACATATCACCATAATTGGCTAGCAACACGCAACCGTATTACTTTAAATACTGCCCATCGCGCAGCGTATATTTCAAAACATTCTGTAGCATCATAATTGGCGCCGCATCGCGGTCCGAGAACGTTTTACTGGGATAAAATATGTGTATTAGTTTTCTTAGACTAATATAAAAATTTTGGATAAAAAAGAAGAAACACTTCTGTTCTATAATGAGTAATTATTTTTTAAACCCTATTATGACTAAATAAAAGTCATTTTAATTAAGTATTAAATAATAAATTTTTAATTGAAAAATTTAAACCTGTGTATACTTCAGATACGTGTTTATAAATGAGGAGGTAAGCAACCGAAAAAAGTTTAAAAACTACTTCTTAATGCTAATGCCGTTATAGTTTATTTATAATACTATCCTTTCCTAGTCGTTTAAATTAATCCATTAATAATTCAGACAAAAAGGAGTATATTAGTACCATAACTAAAATTAAATATAATCACTTTCTCAAGGAATGGCTAAAAGAAATTATAACAGTTGATCAATAATCCTCACAAATAACAAAAAGAGATGTAGGGTTCCAACTTCCGTTGTCGGCATGATTGACCGCTATATCAGTGGACACTGGTTAGATTCCGGGTTGTATTTAATATTTATGAATATATACAGTATATGCTAGGTCTAACAGTTTACTACTTTGGGTTAATATATTTTGTAATTCCTGTGTTAACATGATGTTTGCCTTGAGAGCGAATGTTATATAAGCCAATAACCAATGTAAATAGTACGACAAATTTATACATATTTTCTTACGTATAAATTTCCTTTTAACAGCCATTTCAACCAGTCATCAGTAAACTCCCCTTAAATCCATTATCTTCCTTAAAATAAATATACAGTGCTATTTATAATGTAAAATAATCCCCATATATTCTATATAGCAAAATTATTTGAGTCATTTTTGAAGAAAAAAAATTGAAATTTTTGAAAATCAATAATTTTCAAACTAATCAAAACCTTAGAGTTAAAGTCAAAATAATTATCTTTCTTCGAGGAATGATCATATTGTAACATCTGAATATCAAATTTAATTGGAAACTAGAGTTGTATCGGCTGCAGCCTTGGGTATTGACCAAGCCCGGGACAGAAATTTTGGGGCCCGATACACTGGTGGGTTCGCGCCCCATTCTCACAACAAGTTTTAAGCTGCATTTAAGAAAATAATATAAATTATGTTTATTCATGTAACAAAGTAATCTTATTAATTAATATGTGAAATAAATGTTATTAACATTTCTATCAGACAATTAATCAATAATACATCTTTTTTTTTTTAATTCTCGCAAGATTTTTTTTTTATTTCGGTAATGTAAATTTCGTCAGATGGGTGGGTGCTGCATTTCCAAGTTGTACTTTGTCCGGAGCCCTGTACAATTGATATAATAAATTGAAAGACCCAACGTTTTAAATTCGGGGACATATGAAATATCAAAATTATTCATAATCCTAAGATTAAAATGTTCACGATTACAATACTTTCCCTATGTGATAAAGAAAAAAGATTATCTCAATTTCAGTACAAACCTCCATCCAAATATGAATATTATAAGATTTTTGGAGAATTTTTCGAAAGTCACTCATGCGTACGTGTGTCATGTGACTGGCATTGTTGCCATGGATATCATGTACTAAAGGGCACTAAAGGGAACGCTTCGTGAGGCCGTTTGGGTGTCGAGATGCTAGGAAAATTAATCTGGAAGAGAATTCTACAATGAGAGGAAGAGAGAGAGAAGAAAATGGGAAATTACATCATTGAAAACTGGGTAGGGGAGGAAGCATCTAGTTTAAAATTCAATATCGGGGTGTAAGAGCAATTGCACTCCACGGCGTAGTTCACGCTCTGACGTACGGCGTCAAGACACGTTGTTGAATGGTTTGACAACAGACTACTATTAATAGATGGAGCGTTGAATACACCACCAACAGGGCTGCACCGGTGGGCACTTGGGCTAAATATCGAGTTCATATAGTATGGTTTTTGCCTGGTAGGTTCCAATTCCATCCGAGAGTAATGAGGGTGTTTTTACCAAAATGGTTTTCCACTCTCTCCACGTAGATTCTGGTGCACCTCCTCTAAATTATGTCTTACTCATCCATACTCAATTATTGTAATTGAAGTCGAATATACTTGACGTATAGCAAAACGTGTAGCAAAAATAACTGACCCACTTGTCATGCAGAATCCAAAACACCATCTTGAAATGACGTCAATATCACAGATAAATAATGGTTTTGACGGACGTAGGGAAAGTGGTGACGCATGCGAGGACAAAGTAATAAATCTGTGTGATTTCCGGGAAAGAAAGTTACATTGACATTTATAACGGTTACAAAAACTATTTTTATATATTCATATATCAAGTCATTATATCAGCAGAGGCCTGTTTCACAAAGAGACAAGGAGCCATATCATGACAGGTGAATACACATGCCTTGTATTTAGTAAGGTTATTGTGTATTTTCAGGAGCCAGTCTCATCCCATTTCTCGGTAACACCTAGATTATTATACAGCTCAAACTATTCAGTCGTACCCGCTCGTCGGACGCGTACACGTAATACTCACTCACAACACGTTCTGTTTGTTTTTTTACTATACAAATACTGTCTACAATAACAGGCTGTAAATATAATTTTAACCAATACGACTACAGTATAAAGTCATATTAAGGTTTACAAACATGAGATAAAATTAAATTAATTTAAATAAAAGTTATTAAATATTATTATTATTATTATTATTATTATTATTATTATTATTATTATTAAAGAATTTAAAATTAAATACATTTTACCCGTGTATATGTTTAATAACGTGTAACATTGAAGAAGTATTTTATTTCATTTATTTATTTAAAGTAGCGTGCACTTTCTGAACCGACTAGCTACGAGTAGCACACGAGAATGTCTATGAACGAGGGAGAAAGGGCCTACTGATTTTACCGGTAAAGCTATTTTCACATAATCTTCCAACAATCGACATGGGACCGACGGCTTTTCTTCCCCTCCGAAGGAAGTTGTGCCGCGGATTTTTATAGATGAAGAAAAGCTCGTTGACTTCTGCTGGGTTTGAACCCACAAACATCGGATCCTAAGGCGAGCACTCTACCCCAAGAACAACAATTTATTAAGTTAAAGTAACTACTGTAAATTTAAAACAAAAATACTGTAACGAATGAAACTAAATATACTATTATTACATTTTAGTAGATACAGAGTTGAGCAGAAATAGCTGGCGGTTATAAAACAGTAACTACACGCGCTCCCGATAGCAAAGATGCCACTCTTGTGGAAGATATCGTGACAGATTTTAGGGCCGTATGCAATATCTTGACTAAGTGGATGCTTTGTTGACACTAGCGTGGGTTTGCTTGCGTCATCATAGGTTAAAATTAGTTTTGTTAAATACTGTATATATGAAAATAGAAGCCGTACGAAAAAAACAGTTTCTTGTATGTTTGTGCAGCATAAGATTCAATAAAAACAACCACACCTCAGTAGACGCATGGTCTAACGTACTACCAAATTGACGAGAACTGGGAGATCAGGGTTCAATCCCGGTCAGGTGCACTGAGATTTTTCCTAAATGGTTACTTGCTCTCTCCCCATGAAAATGCGGGTGCATTTTATCTAAATAACATCTACCTCATACCTAGTCCATTAGCGTTATTAGTACTTAGGCGTATAATCCAAACGGCTAAGACCCGGTACTAAAGAACAACAATAGGTTCCTATTAAAAAAAAGAGTTGACCTTGAAATGACTTTGAATATATACACAAAAAATTGATTTACCCCTTAAAACCAAACAATTTTTGACGGAACACATTGTTTCCATTTTTTTAACACTTTAATGCGCCACCCTGACATAAAACAAAAAGTCAACTATTATTTCAAAAAAAACTAAACTTACATAGTCAGTATGCCTTTATTTAAATAAATTGCACTGTAATAAAAATTTTCTATGTGTTTATATTTTGTTCACTTGCCAAGGAACAGATACATGTTCCGTTAAAAAGCAGTCTGAAAGTACACTTATAACATTATTTGCTGCCATTCCTCCTCGAACTGATTGCTGATATAATAGCTCTTCCAAACCATTTACTGTCAATGTGTCTTCCAATTTTACTCCATCTCTATCTCGAACAAAATTGTGAAGTATAGTTCACGCTTTCACAATGTCCACTGCAAAGACAACTTCAACGTTTAGTGACCGATGAATTATACGCCCCTTGTTGCTCAAAATACCAAAGGCGCACTCTACATACCTTCTCCCTCTGCAATGCCTGTAGTTTAAAACTCTTTTCTTCAACTCAAGAAGCTTCCTCCCAAAAGGACGAAGTAAGTGCCTGTGTAGTACAAATCCCTCATCACCAAAAAAAGTATGGAATATCAATGTTTTCCATGCCAGGTAAAGGTTTTTCAGAAGGAAGTTCTAGAGAAGTGTTCAGAATGATTCTCCACAAATTACACCGTACAAAGATACTTGAGTCACAGTCTTTACCTTATGACCCAACATTAACATACACAAATTTATAGTTTGTGTCCACCACTGCCACTAGGACCACAGAAAAGTAATTTTTATAGTTAAAATACATCAAACCACTTTCGGAAGGTTTGATTACCCCGATGTGTTTCCCATCAACGGCGCCGATAGCATGTGGGAAATTTGCTTTCTTTTCAAATCCAGATGCAATATTTTCCCACATCTCTTTTGAGGTTACGGGTATACACTCTTCTTGTAAAACTATGGTGGCTTTACAAACTAATCTCACAGCACAACTTATTGTAGATATTCCCATTCGAAATGAATAATGCAAATCAGTGAAGGTACAGCAACTAGCAAAATATCTGAAAGAAAAAAGTTAATATTTACATAGTTAATTGTTTTGTTTCATTATTACTTAATGATATGACTAACCAAAACATTTACATTTCTAATTCTATCTAATGCATGGTATCTAGTAATTTCTAAATTGAATTCAAAATATTTTAGAAACCTTAGTATTGCCTAAAGATTGTTGTTTTTAGAATCATAACCCCCTCCCTTTTTTTTTCCAGTGAAAGACGTTATCAAAAAATTGAGCAACATTAGAAACTCTTTTAGAAAATATTTTAATCAACTAAGAGAAAAGGGATCAGGCTCAAGTGCTTTAGTAATGAAAAAATAGGTTTATTACGAACAATTACTATTCCTCAAAAAGATATTTGCTGAAAGACAAACCAAGGATTCTATCCCTCTAACAACTACAGAGGATAAAGTAGGCGAAAGTATGGAAGATCCTCCTGCTGTGCAGAGGTCATTCTCCACCGCTACCACCTCCCACACACAATCCAGGAAACGAAGGAAGGTTGATGAGCTGGACGAGAAAATTCTCAAGGCTCGTGAAGAAAATAAAAATCAACATTTATCATTTTTAAAGTTATTTTGCCCGCAATTAAAGATTTTAATGATGAAAAAAAGTTGACTTCAAAATGGGAGTGTTACAATTGATCAAAAGCATTAAAAACAAAAGAACAAATCCATATTCTCCTTCTTCTTCCCTGACTAACATTTCACTACATCCGTTCATTCATAGCACCACACATTATCAGCAGACACCTCCACCTCCACCCCAACAGTTCTACCAATATCCCATTCAGCAGTTTTCTCGGACGGAGTCATTCCCTTCATTCCTTCCTAAAAAATCTCATCAACCCCTTGAACCTTTGTCCACAGCAACTCAAAGCTACCAGTGTTTGTCCTCTTCCTCCTCCTCATACGTGACCTCCCCAATAGAATCTCAAATTATAAAGTAGATTTTACATAACTCATTTTGCATTTATTAAATGCTCATATTTTCATTTTACGTATTTTTATTATTTGCATATTTTTGTAATATCTTATGTGATGAAAAAACTTTTTTCCTTTTTCTTTTACCTTTATAGTGTACTTTCAGTGTCTTCTAAATATGTTTACTTAATAACAGTTAACGCCAAGAAGTATAAAAATTGTGCATTTGTTGGGCGCCACTCCTAGGATCTAGCAGAAAAAAACATTTACCTCGGCTAATACAGACAGTGGCACGACGACTCTTATGTAACTCTAGCTCTAAAATTAGAGGGGCTCAAATACACGAAACGAAAATATAATCTAATGTTATTAAAAAAAGGTAAATAAACAAATATGAGTGAGCAGTGTGAATTACTGTTTCGACAATGCTGGGTACATAATACGTCCCCAGTGTACGCAACTCAATCCTAGATGCGGAAAAAACTACGGTCCTCATTCAAATATATATATATTAATATTATATGGACAGGATAAAGTTGAAAGCTAAAAAAAAAGGTGCCTGGATAGTATACTTTCCTAAGCCTAGGGATAACGTGGCTTAAATATAATATTAAAAGATTGTAAGTCATAAATAGCAGGTTTATTAAATGTATGCCAAATTTTAACAACATTCATATATTTAGAAGAAATTTAAATTTGTTCCACATAGATACAATAACAGCAATTACCTTGTATATGCGCAACTATAAGCATCGATATTTCCCAATAGGAAATACAAATTTAAATATTTTCATTTAAATACCATATAAATATTACGCAAAACAAAGTTAATTCAATGTCTATGAATACAAAACATAATGTATAGCATTACTAAATTTGAATATTACTATAAATAACATTATAGATAATCTCTCCCAAATAAAACATTCCGACTTAAATATGAAATATACTCCTCAAGTTAAGTAAATCAAAGTTAATTCAATTTTTATAAATACCAAGCCTATCGCATAACATTACTAATTTTGAATAATATGATATAATATTATTAATGAATTCTCCCAAATAAAACATTACCGAATTAAATATGAAATATACTCCACAAGTTAAGTAATTCAAAGTTAATTCAATTTTTATGAATATCAAGCATAACGCATAACATTACTAATTTTAAAGATTCAGACATAATGTTATTCATGAACTTTGACTATTCTGACATAATGTTATTAACGAACTCTCCCAAGTAAATCCTTACTAAATTAATTGTGAAATACAGCTCACAAGTTAAGTAGTTTAAAGTTAATTTAAGGTTCTAGAAAACCAAGAACAATACTAGATTTTATTACTTTATATATTAAAAAAAAGTCTGAAAGAGAATTTTGAATAGTTGCAAGTTTATCACTACGGCGAAAGTGAATTTCTCCTTACATTTTAAATAAGTCCTTGAAGACTCTGCTTCGCCTTACTACTTCCACGCCTAGCCCAAGAGTGCAGTCTATCTTCATGGACGGTCTTTTATATGGTGCACAAAACTCGTTGAACAGGAGAGACGGGGTCAAAAGGGTGGGGATCAAAGAGTTTAACACAAAGGGAGGGGGGATGTGCGTGACAACGGAAACGTCTATTTTATTCTAGAAACGTCTATTTTATTCTAGAAACGTCTGGCTTGTACTGGCTCCTTCTACTCTTCTCATTGTCGTTGGTGGCATTGAGCATGGTGGCGGTCTCTAGCGGGCGAGGTTTGATTATTGGCTCGGAGCTGGCAGTTGTTCGCGGGATGTTAATGTGGTCAGACGTGTTGTTATTAGTTCGTACACAGCTTGGACGGTGAGATTGGGTAAGAGTAGTTGTTCTTGACTTGCCAATTTTTATTTGACTTGTAGCTAAAATTGCTACACATAATACTCGAGACCACTGGGGAATAATTAAAATAAAACATGAGCAATTTAAATAAAAATGAATTGTTGAAATAAAATGTAGTAATTTAGACTACAATAAAAATAAATGTATAAAATAATAATTACTGTAACTTTTGTGGGTTTATTATTCTTTCCTTTTTTACCACATCCCAATCCTACCTATGAAATTCCTGATAGTTATAATTCTAATTTGACCAAATAAAATAATATTGTTGAAACAAAAAAGAAGAAGAGAAAAAAATCAATAAAATTAATATTTATACATAAAATAAAATGTTAATTAATGTTCTGAATTAGATAGTCTTTATGAAAGCTCTTACATAAATTCTAATTTTTCATAAAAGAAAAAAAAAGAATTTAAAGTTGAAGTGTTGGTTTGACCTCACCAATGAATTAATCCATGCTGAAACAACACCAACTTCAGAAATTTGTTTCACTTTATTAATATTAACTCGTCTACAATTCTTAAATAATAAACAGTCTAGCTCATGCACTTACACTTAACTTTACATTTGCTACTCGCACTTTACTTTACAACCATTAATTAACTTTAAAAGTAAATTAAATTAAGAGCTCCACAGATTTTGCTCCATGTTAGACCAACACCGAGGAAGAAGACCTTCGTCTTCTCCAGAAAGTCTTCCAAATATCAAATTTATAAGGTTCAATTTTTTTTTCTTCTTCCATGTCCAAATAAAAAACTAATATTTTAAAACAAAGCATAAAATGTTAATTATGGACTAAGGAAAAAATAAAATACAATGCATGTTTAATATAAATATTGGAATAATATGCCAATGAATGTGAACAATGTTTTTTCATAAAAGCAAAAATGTTTATTTTAATATGTCAAAATTGAAAAGTGCGCTAGTTTGAGTTTTTTACATCTTTCCTCTTTTACTTCTTTTATAATCAACTCACTTGTTTGACATATATTAGCATGCGTTGACATAAATCATTGCCGACATTGAAAATAAATAAAATAAGAGTCAACACACTTCTTAGAAGGATAATTACTATGTTTAATAAAAGGTAAGTAAGTGTTCTCCCTTAAGTCAAAATTCCTTATTTAAATTATTTAAAACAATGTTATAGGTTGTTCCTTCCGTCCTTTTATTTTATTGAATGGATGTAAATAATATTATTAGTTAGGCCGGCAATACAGCGTGTTAAGCGGTGGCCGAACTTTTAAGTGCTTAAATTCACATGAAAATAAATTGGAAACTATTCACAAAAAGAAGAAAATATAGAGAAATACATGGTAGGGTGGCAAATAACGCTACACCTAGATTAACTAGACTAAAACCTTTAATAGAATACCATACCTCTATAAAAGAGTCTTCAATAAACTAGTTCTTCCAAAATAAACTTAAAGCCTTGGGGTCTATTAAATAAAGAATAACAAGCTAATGTTTATGAGATAGCAAAATGTATGTATATGTAAAAAGATAAGATATTTGGAAGAATAAACAAATACAGTATTTATATTTTCTTCTTCTTCTTCTTCTTACCTGATAGCTACCGCCATCATTACTTTAGGTTGGATGCATTTCCTCATTTTTTTGTTCTGACGCTGAAGGATTGGCTTTAATTTATCATGTGATTCTTCAATAGATGAAATTGACATTCGAAAACAATTAAAAAACTTACTTTCATCACTCATGAGTTCCTCAAAAATAGTAGCAAATACACCACGCTCATCACGCTTTTGAAGCAATAGGTGTACCCAAATTGTCCTGTTTTGTCATTTTTTTATTACGTCTCCCATGAATGTACCACATGGCAATAAGAATACCGTGATCCATGCTCAAAATCAGACTGAAAGCTCTCTCAGAGCTTGGGAAGAAAACACATGTTAAAACCGGACCTGATGAAAACCTGATACAAACCTGATGCCACTTTCTTCTTCAGGTTTCGCCGGTCAGGTTCCGGACCTGATGGAACCCCGAAGAGTGGTAGAGCATTGAAGTGAATGGGACCTTTTACACCATCAGGTTCCGGCCCGGCCCCTGATTGCAGCCGGACAAGTCGACTGGACTGGACTGTCAGGTTCCCTGACACCGGGTGGAGTTAAGGTGGGGTGTAGTTTGTAACAAGCGCTTTCACACTATCCGTTTCCGGCCCGGCCCCTGATTGCAGCCGGAAAAGTCGACTGGGCTGTCAGGTTCCCTGACGCCGGGTGGAGTTGTGGTGGGGTGTAGTTTGTAACGCGCGCTTTCACACTATCCGTTTCCGGCCCGGCCCCTGATTGCAGCCGGACAAGTCGACTGGGCTGTCAGGTTCCCTGACGCCGGGTGGAGTTGTGGTGGGGTGTAGTTTGTAACGCGCGCTTTCACACTATCAGTTTCCGGCCCGGCATTAATAAAATGCCAGCTTTATAGGTGCCGGTGGATACCATTAGAGCAGTGGTTCTCAAACTGTGGTCCACGGACCACTGCTGGTCCGTGCCGGTGTATCAGGTGGTCCGCACTTAACTTTAAAATGTAATACATTTTGAAAGTTTACTGCCGTATTTAATTTTCCTCAAAGAGGAATGTCATTTGTTCTTCAAAAAAAACTTTTATCAACACGATTGAAAATACATTTTCTCTGTTTTCTTCTACGGTAGTATGAGCAACATTATTTATCTTTAAATTAACCTGTAGTTGTTTTCCTTCTGCTAAAATACGTTGATTTAAATATGGGATAATATATGCCATTGAGAATCTACATGAATGTGTGCAGTTTCGAGAAAGTATTTATATTTTACAAATGCCTCTTGATATCCTCTTTTCACTTTTTGTGGAAATAACACGCAAAATTTACATAAAGCACTTTTTAATATGTTGAGTATGCCAGCCAAGGTTTGTACTGAAATAACAAAGCATGACGAAAATATATATTTTATATGAATTGAGTAATGAAAATGACAAAAACCAATTATAAGATAGATTCTAGAAATAGTTGCGAAACAGTTTTATAGTTATATCAACAAATGTACTGTTGTCATAAGAAAGAAAAAACTTCTTGAAATCACGACGACACCACAACGAGTAATGTATAGTAAGTATTATATTGAATATACTATTACATATATTTAGAACTGATCAATTTGTAATGAATGAAAATGTACATAATCCAGGGGGTCAAGTGCCCTATAGCCCCTCCCCCCCCCCCTCGCGGACGCCCATGGAGTCATGCCAGATAATATTTCAGTCCGAAGCAATGCCTGTCTACACTTGCGCAAGACTATATCTTTATGAAACAGATATTAAAATATGTTAAGCTATTGTAAAATAATGTAAAACATACCCGTAGACCTACAATACAAAAATGACACCTGGACACTGGATTCGAACCCTCTATACTTGAGATAGCGTGCCAGTACTCAACTGCTGAGCTATCCGGGAATCGTTCCGTTATCAGGATCATTCTTCACTCATAGTTTTGAAGGAAGAGTCTGTGATGGACGTGTGTAAATGGTCAACTAACAATTATCCATCAGATAACACAGTCACTGGTGACATAGGAAGTCGTCTTTATGATGTCTCAAAATACAATGATAGTTTACAAGGAATGGTGATAAATATGGGTACAAACGAACGCTCGTATAATTTAATGTACATGGCCCGCAAAGTTCATAATATGGACGGTACTGTGCGTGAAGAATGACTCTGAGTGTGGGAATAAGAGTATTGACTCACAAAGCCAAGGGTCCCACGCTAGATTCTCGTGTCTAGCCAGTCTGTATATTGTGTGTACATTTAGATGAATACTGACAACTGGTTTAGATAAAAATAAAACATATTGAATGGGAATGCTGGGCAGAGGTATATTTTGCATACAACACATAGTCAAAACAGGTGTTAGTTTATTATTATTATTATTATCACCGCGTCTTACTACCCGTTCGGGTTATACGCTCTTACGCTAATGTGTAATAGTAGGGTGATTGTGAGATGAAATGAAGGACCTACAGTTTAACGTGGAATCTGAACCACGGTGGAGGCCTGGCATTCCTCACATTCACAAGAGGTCTTGTCAGAGGTGAAGGAAGGGTTTGGTAATCAAATAAATCTTTGCCGGGACTGAGGATTGAACCCCGGCCGCCAGCATAGAAGTCTGACACCTTGCCCCTAGACCACCAGGTCACCGGGTGTTAGTTTAGTGTAAGACTTATTTGACCTTCGTTTGTGGACAAGTAACTCAGAAACGCTTACACACTTAACAGTTTCATTGAGAGTATTACTTTTTGTTTTAATGTTTAAATCTTCACAAGTAATACAAACATCTACTTGGGGTCAGCCAAAAGTATAATTAAAATGCTTTTTGAAATACATCAAAAATAAATCATAATTAGCTTTACATTCTAGATGCTTTTCAGAAAACAAAGCGTGTAGCTGAAATCAAGTCTTTCATAAAATAAGGCTTACATGTTTCTGCATTTTGTGCTTTTTTACCTTAAATGTGTTGATGAAGTTACTCATTTTTGTACAACACAAAAACTGCGTTCTTTTCCCCGAATATATTTTGTAAGATTTCCCTTGGGTTAGTAATGTGCACAATCTCCGGACACGTTTCATTGATACTTCATGCAGAGAAACTAATGCTTGTTTACATAATTCAATTCGTTGTATATAACACCAATTGTAATATGTAAATGAATGATGTGTCGCTTACATAGCTATTACCTTGGAGTTGGATGTCACAGAATTTTTTTAAGTTGCTTTATTGATGTTCTTCTATTCACCTGGTAGCATTCTATTAGGCCTTGTGGATAAACATCTTGCTCATCCTTACTGGCGAAGGAACCCAAGTGCTGTAAAATAGCCATCATCTGGTCTTCTGAAACCTTATCAAAACATTTAGGTCCACATCTGTAATAATAGTTTTCAATTAATTATATAAACCAGTTATGTATATCATTCATATTTAATTCATATTTAATACTTATTCCACATCCATATAATGCTGTGAATTTGAGGTACCATAAGTGTAATTATTAATAATAATTAGCATGAAATTTAAGGTTTTGTTTTTAGTTTACCCACAACCATCTCCTGTCCTTCATGCTGCTACTTTCTTTCCCTTCCAATATTTATTGTTATAATTATATAAAGGTTTACATATAAACCTTTTTATTTAAATGTTTATATATATATATAAACCTTTAAATAATAAGCTAAAATGTTAAATGTCGAAAACAGGACACTAAATTATTTCCAATCATACCCCACCAAAGCTTAAATAATATGATGTTCTAATCTCACCGGGCTCCATTTCCCTGTGTACATCCCAAGCTGACTCTCTCACAACACACACCCGGCTAATGCGAACATGTTGTCAAGACTGAATGCACAAGGGAACTGGCCGGACCAACATCGAGTGTTCGCTAAGGCCGCCGGGAAGTATGAAACCTCCGGCGTTATATGGTACCACGTTGCAAAAGATGATTGTTCTCGGGCCTTACACTGCGTTCTCGTCATATGTTCCCTTTTTACCATCACCCCCTTACCCCACCCCTCCTTT
>CABFVX010003557.1:44227-82986 GCA_902151425.1 Timema shepardi | reverse complement strand
GTGGTTTTTTTTAGCGAGTGTATCACTCGTTTGTACCAAGAGCCCATTTGAACACTCCTGTGGAGTGTCTCAGATGGGTATTTTATAGCTTTTCTATTTATCTTATATTTATATCACCTATTAGTTTTACCTGCATATTCTGCAGTTTGAATGATTATGTCTCTCCCCTATGGGGATTTTATTATGTTTTCAATACATATCAAGGCCCTAATGACCTCGATGTGTCGATGGGCCTCTAAACCATAGTAATAATAATAATAATAATAATAATAATTTACCTGGCTATTGTTGATTATTAATACAATTAACTTTGCTACCTCATCCTAATAATACATTTCTAAAATAAGAGTATAAAATAATAAACACTGTACTAATAATTAAACACCAATTTTATATCTTTAAAATTCTTATTACATTTTTAGCAAATAAACTAATTACTGTATCTGCTGCTCTTCATTTAATACCATGTTTACTTATGTGGACGGCTCAGAATATTATTTAAAACTTCATCCTATATTTCCAATTACATTTTATATTCACTAATTTTTATTTATTTCAGATCATATGTTGCGTTAACTGGCAAGAACCGCATCCTGGGTGTTGCAGCCAAAAACCAAATGGTCACAAATATGAAGAACACTATTCATGGCTTCAAGAGACTACTGGGGCGGAAGTTCTCGGACCCCTTTGTTCAGAAGGAAATCCAGTTTTTACCTTTCAAGGTTGTGCAGCAAGCTGGTGGCAGTATAGGCATCAAGGTAACATTGGTTTTAACATATCAGGAACTTTTTCCCTAATTCGATCCCGAGTACCAGAAACTTCTTGAATGGTGTGGTTACAATAATTAGTTGGCGTTGAAAATTACTCTAGATTAGACTGATTTTGTGGATTCTACCTATCCTCATGGCAATTTAAGAAGCAGGGAATTTAAGTGCCTGGCATTTATTTGAACGTTTTGAAATATTCCTTCCTTAAATATTTTTTCTCTTTACTAGAAATCCTCCATATTAATGGAACAATTTTTTTCCTTAAGCTAATATTATTTGTCTAGTAAAAATTTAATTTTTGTATAATGTTGCTAAATTCTCACTAAAGTGCTAAAACAATTTAGATGAATTAAGTTAAATAATACTTCTTGTTTTTATTAATTTTTTTTAAAAACAAAATACATTTATTTTTAGGCCAATTACCTGGGTGAGGAACAAGTTTTTTCTCCAGAGCAAATCACTGCTATGTTGTTCACCAAGCTCAAGGATACCGCTGAGACAGCCCTCAAGACAAAGGTCAACGACTGTGTCATTTCGGTGAGTTAAGTCTGATATTTGTTTAGCTTTGTTGTAAACAATCTCATCATGAACTTTTTACAGTCTGTGGCCAGGTCATTTTAGAAAAATGACTCATCTCTCTCTGACCTGTCACCATTCTTCCTCTCTTACTATTGTCCATTCATCTCCTCTCACTTGCACACTTGCTGTTACCGATTCTACCATATCTTCCTTAAATATTCTAATCATTGTTAAATGTAAAAAAAGTCACTAATGTTTAACCAAAATTACCACTAGACAGTGATTTAACTCCATATTAAGGTAGGTTTAGTCTTTATGTGGCACAAATGATTTGAAGTTTGTTGCAGGGATGTGGGTTTTCTGGAAAATTTTGAATGGGAAAATTTTCCATTTTCAAAATTAATTAGAGATTTAGTAAACAATTCTACACACACTTTATAACTGAAGGTAAAGGTCTTATATTAATATTATATGCTATTGTTAATGAAACTCATTGAATGAAGCAGATTAACTACAGTTTATACGATTTAACTCATTCAACAAACTTAAAAAGTGAAATATGTAGATTATTAATATAATTATATTTTCTCGTTTCTAAATAAACTTGTTTATTCTTGGCATGAAGCACACTTAAAAAGTTAGTTTGAAATTGCATCATATAATTTTCACTGCCCACTAAATATCTTTCACCACTTGAGTCAATTTTCGCTTAAACTTTTATCACCTGACCAACCATTTTCACTCTTGCTCTCATTGGCACAATCGTTACTCTCTGTAGAACTGCTTGCAATACAATACTCTTAACTCTTGGATTCATTTGAGCTTTTGATAGGTTCTCTGGCAGCGGGCATAGCAACAGAAGGAGATTCTGAGAAACAATATGTTCACATGTTAATCTATTCCTATTCTTGGCAAAAATCTTCCAATTCCGTTCACACAAGTCGGCTGTCGGTGGAATACTAGGAATCCTTATGGCAACTTTGCACAACTGTCTAGTGGTACAATATCCCTTCCATTATGTAAGTGGAGAAATATTCTCTGCTGCCCGCCAAATGATGTCTCGGCTCTCCCAGTTTTTGTTTGGCACTGTTGTGTATAATAAATGAACATTCTCTTAACTAGGCCTATAATAACAAACACGAGTTTAGTAACTATTCTATTTTTAGATTTATGAAGCCACTTCTCTGATGACGTCACCAAAGCGTCTTGTGCAACGTCTTTGTTAGTTCCGTCTTTGTTAGTTCCGGTCTATATCTTGAGTGGCGAGCATGTGCTCTTTGTTCTTTAATTGTTTATTATTCTTTCATAAATAAAACTAACAGGCACGTTATGCTGACACATTTTGCCATAAATGTTACTTCATCAATGTTTGAGATGTTTTTGAAAATTCCATGATTGTATCAAGCGCAGTAAGTAAATAATCGTCTGACAATTGTTGTCCACAATGTTGAGGATCTAAAATATTTACTGCTTAAGTGAATTAGATAGGAGCAAAACTCAAATGTATGGGTTAAATTTTTTACTTGTTCCTCTTCTTTTTTGGAAATAGATTAAGGCAGCACAAGCTTCATGGCATCTGCATTCAGTTTCTTTATTATTTGGGGAACATCTGAAATATTGGTTACATTTCCTTCTGGTTTTCTAATAGTTACTGAAATTGGCAGCAGCAGTTTACATGCAGATTGAACTTGCATACAGAGTACATCATTGTCAAGAATCTGCTTACGAATGCAAGCAGGGGTATTCTGGTGTACTGTCATCTATAGATGCACATTGCAGACACAGCAGAGCACCATTAAGTTTACCCAGTCAAAAAATGGGGACTCTCCTGTCCTTGTTTCACTTTATGTATACTCTTAAGGGTCTGATTAGCATCATGATTATTTTTGAATACTTTCAGAACTGCCTTGCCATTTGACAATATTATTCTAATTGTATTCAAACCTATAATATCCTTTGCCATAAGATTTAGCCCTTGTGCAAGACAGCCACATTTTATTAAGTGAGGATACTTTTCTTTTAATATATGCGATACAGATTTCATATTGCTTGCATTGTCTGTTATAAGAACTTGCACTTAAGAGGGACCTACTGTTAAAATCTTTGCACTCAATAGATGGTTATGTATTCTCCTGTATGTCGATTAGATTTGGTAGCAATTATTTCAGGAATATTGGTTCAGGTGTTGCAATCATGATGCTCATCAGCAATAGCCAATTCTCGAACTCAACATACTCTCGATTTTCAGTCTGGAAAGATGTGTGCCACTTGAAAATAAAGCCTTTGCCGAAATCTTGTTTTATTATTCCTGTTATTCTTTAGACATTTTATTCACAAATATTGATAATATCAGTAAATGTTAGGACTTTGAGACACTACCTGAAGTAGGTGACCTTGATGAAGATGGTTTTGCACCTGCCTATACCTCTTCTTTGATCAAACCAACAAGCATCACCTCTTCAAGCTCCATATTTCTGAATATGCTTTCACTTTCCTCCATTACCTGTAACAAAAGAAATTAAATGGTAGTAAGAATCACACTTAATCTCTGATATGGTGTATTATATAGCTTGGAACAAAGGGTTCTAAAACAGGTTTTAATAAACTACAGTACCATTTATTTGTAGATTACTCTAAAACAAGTTTTAAATAATAAACTACAGTACCATTTATTTGTAGATTACTCTAAAACAGGTTTTAAATTATAAACTAAAGTACCATTTATTTTAAGTTAACAATTATGAACTAAATTTAAAGTGCCATTTTTTAAAGATTTCAGATTTTTTAAATTTGTCATAAGTACATTATCCTTACATTAATTTAAAATAAATCAAAATGTAGTATTAGTATTATTATCTCATGTAAAATAGTCCCAATACACTAATTTTGACAAAAGATTTAGAACTTTTTTCCCACCAAAAATCTATTATGATTCCCATACATCTGAATAATTGCATACCTAATCATGCCAGCCATTTGTTTACGAGGTAGGCAATAAATTGTGAATATAGCTAAAAACTCACTGCTCACTCTTACTGCGCACTATAACTGTAACATAAACAACATATCACTTCATAAAGAAAGATAAATCCTCATTCCAGTGGTCATTATAGGTAGTGCAGGTGGGACATAATGCCCCCAGGTTGGTTGCTATTTGTCTTATTTATCACTATTAGACCCTTGTAAAAATATTTTATTTTTAGTTAAATTTAGTTAGTTTTTGAAATCTCACTTTTCGGTGTTATTTTATGTTTATTAAAAATACATGTTATATGAGGGGTTTAAATATTATTTACACATCAAGTTTGTCTACATATCTCAATTTTGTAGCCTCAAGTTAGCTTACACTACTACAAAATACTTTTTTTTTTTGTAAAAGCAGTGTTATTTTGTTTTATAGGAGGATTTTGTAAATTATGACAATTTCATTTTATTCACTTTTCAAAAACATTGTAAATCATATCTAAATCTCTCAAAGAAAAAAAGTACTTAATTCCATCTTTGTATGCACTTTTCGCTTTATCGCATCTCACAATTTTTACGGGGCTTTAATCATCATGTATAAAGTATTTTGTTTGATTCTATGTATTTGTGCTCAATAATAAATTATTTGTTAAAAGAAATAAATCCCCTGGGGAGGAAAACCCCTCATCAGTTTCTCTTTTGTTTAGCAAGGTGAATACCCCGTGGATACAGGGGATTCCTCTTATTTGTTCCTCTTTGATCTGTTGGTTCAGGAAGGTGACTCCCTTCTCCCCTGTGGAGTCAGATAATTCCCCCTTTAATCTTTTTTTTCCCTCCAACAAAGTGATCACTGTATAAGGAATTGGTTTTCCACTCTCCCTCCACGCAAATGCGGGTTCACTTCCTCTAATTTAACCTTCTCAATTTCTAATCCATTAGAGTAATTAGTACTTAAAGCGTATAACCCGAACGGGTAGTAAGACATGGTGCTAAATATAATATCTATAAGGAATTCATATTTTTGTGGGTCAGGCAGGGACATTCTTTATAGAGAAAAAAAACCGGACAAGCAAATTTAATGTAGGTCTGAGCTAACATTGAAAGTTTATTTTTATGGTAAAAGTTCAGGATTTTTGTACATGTATATTTAAAACATTGAAAAAAATATTGTTAAATTCTTTGGATGACCCATGTCCATGGTTATAAGTTGTGTCAAAGCATTATTAAACCCAATAGTTAACTGTTTAAAAACAATGTCATTTGGCCCAGGTTCCATCTTTCTTCACGAATGCTGAGCGCAAGGCACTCCTGGATTCAGCACAGGTTGCAGGTTTTAATGTTCTGCGGTTAATGAATGAGAGTGCAGCGACTGCACTAGCCTACGGCATCTACAAACAGGATTTGCCTGCTGCAGAGGAACGACCCAGAAATGTGGTGTTTCTAGACTGGGGTCATGCATCCCTCCAGGTGTTCGCTTGCGCTTTTAACAAGGGAAAACTTAAGGTTAGTTAACTTCTTAATCTGTCACAATATTGTATTGTCAAATTCTTTATCTAAAAAAAATAAATCATTTAACTACACTAGCTATAAATGTAAACTAAAGGTGTTAGTCTCGCAATAGACTAGACTGCTGATGCCGAGATCAAGGTTTGAGCCCCGTTGGGTGTATTCAGGGTGGTTTTCCATTTTCTTAAGACACAAGTGCAGGCAAATTTCCTCTAAATTCAACCTTCATCTCAAACAGATCCCATCAAATTTACTATTAGTGGTTTATTTTTCCTTTTTCTTTAGTTTTATCAATTTCCTTTATTATAAAATTATTTAGCCATTGGGCCACCTCATTTTTAAACATCACCCACATTGGAGTAATTAGTAGGTGTATAATCCAAACCAGTAGTAAAATGCAGTGCTTAAAGTAAATTAAAAAAAACTTATATCTTTATGTACATAATATTATAAAATAAAAATAAATATTGAATATAAATATTTATATTATTTTTACCTCTATTGGCCAAATTTTTATTTGTAAAATCAAGTTTATTATTTTTAAATTTTTTTAAATCAAACCTTGTTAGTGTTTGAATCAAAGTTAAGTGACCCGCTTCAGTGGACGGATGTTCTCTAAGACATCACTCTTAAGTTAAAATTGCCTGCTAAGGATGAGATCACGGCACGAATCTCGGTCGGGTCGACTGATGTTAGTTTTTCCTAAATGGTTCCCCACTTTTCTATGCAAATGCAGGTAGATTACCTTTAAAATGCTTACTTCCTCATTCCTACACCATTAAAGTAATTATCATATATTCTTATAACCTCAATAGGCCATGGTTATAAAAAAGTTTTCGAAGATTTGCATACCCCTTACTTGTAGAAAACATGAACATATTATTTTAATGGAATTTTTTGTTTTTGCTTTATTAGATGCTGTCATGTACAGCAGACCCTCAGCTTGGTGGCCGGGATGTAGATCTGATTCTGGCCGAGCACTTCTGTAAAGAATTCCAACAGCGGTATTGTCTGGATCCCAGGAGCAACCTTCGTGCATTCTTACGTTTGCTGCAAGAGGTTGAGAAACTCAAGAAACAAATGTCTGCCAACTCCACGAAAATGCCCATGAACATTGAATGTTTCATGGATGACAGAGATGTCTATGGAGATATGAAGAGGTGTGTACTAGGGATGGAATTCTTGAATCTTTAAGTATAAACGCTTGGAGGTTAAAAATAGACTTCTTTTTAAAAAAAGGTTGCTTTTGTTTTATATCTCTTAACGCTGCATAGTGATGGTTCAGTCCCAACATAACTACAGGACAAACTTACCAACCAAACTCCAAACCAATAATTTAACACCAATGTGAATAAAATCATGGGTGTGTGAAGTCAACTTTTTATTTTAAAAGTCTTATATTTGGAATAAGGTACCTTTAGGAAACCTGTTATGATAAAATGAAATCTAAGATGGATGGTAATGATCGATTTTCTTCAAGAGATGCTATTATCTCTTTGTCTACTGGAATAAATATAAAGTGTGAACTGCAAAAGCCATATTCTTTTTATTTCTCTTACATGTTTCAATCCACCTTCTTACATATATAATACAATTACATCATAAAATGAAAAGAGGTATGTTACAAGTCTTCTACCAACATATGTTTCAGGGTAGACATGGAGCAGATGTGCGCTCATTTGTTTCAACGAGCAGAAAAAACTCTACGGCAGTGTCTAGAGGATTCCAGTGAGTGTATTACTTAATCTAATATCAGGGTTCCTTACCTATATTCATATATTGCCTTAAAGAACTTCTGCAAAATAGGTTTTAGACTTAAAAATAGAATTCAGCCTTTCAAAGGAAAAATGGTACTGATGGCTAATTAAAAAAAATTTGACACGAGGATGAAAGGTAAGGCCTACACAGAAAACTGTAAGCCTCAAAGCTCACAGTAAAAAACACAACAAAACACATTAATGTAATTTTTAGGGTATATCAGTCCCCTTCAGCAGAAGGGAGTAAAAAACAGACTGGACTATGACAGCATGGCTATAAGTTGATCATTGTCATTAGATACTGTTGTTGCTTGTTTCTTGATTAAACAAAGTTTATGCTTGGATTCTGCAGTTGCTTGATCAATAATTCAGTCTTTGAAAAGGATAGAGATTTCTAACCTGAAGTCTACTGTTCATCATAATACGAATGTTGGTTAAGAGATTGTATGTGTGTGTGTATATATCATATATTTTCTTTTTTAAAGTAAAAATTGAAAAATGCAACCAATTATTTTTCGGCAATGATACACCCCATCAAAGTCACTCCCCAGAGATTATTTTGTTGGATTCAATACATTTAAAGCCAGATGCTTAGGAAAAACTTGGGCTTAACTCTCATTTAAAGACCGGCTGACCTTGAGAATTTCTTAACTAAAAGAAAACAATCTTACACTCATCACTGGTCAAAGGAGTCACTTTATGAAATTGATGTCTGCTGGAAATCTTGGTGTCCCTATAAATTAAACCTTACATTTCCCTACCCAATTAGTGAAAATATGGTGCTGATAAAGCAAACAACTAATCACATTATTTTGCATCTGGACCACTTCAAAACTAAACTTATTTTTTTTTAAATGCAATTAAAGTAAGAAATTCCTTTGGTTGCAAGGGGTGTGTACGTACAGTTCTCTTTTTCAATCCAAAGCAAACTTGGATCGATTATATGAAATATTCTCGAAGCCGAATCAAAGTTTGAGTATTTTATTTTACTTGTTTATTATTGAAAATTATTATATATTAGCTATTTATTTAACCTAATGCATTAAAATTACTTGGAAAATGTTTTTTTTCACAATTGTTTGTGATATTTTGTGTAGAGATGGGTCGAATCCACTATTTCTCGAATTCGAATCTGAATCTTAGCAAATGGTTAGAAATTTTAATGATTCACAAATATACCTACACTACACAATATAGGTCTAGATTGTAAATTAAGATTTATTTCAATCATGCTTTCAATTTTAATAAACCCCAACCACCACTTGTAAAATACTGGTTAAAATCCAGCCAAATTAAACAATCTAGACTCATATTGTTAAAAATCAAACCAGTCAAAATTTGATTGTCTTTATTATTTTTAAAAGTGTTGATAAAATGAGCTAAACATCTAAAAAAAACATGTTAAATAAACATATTAGACATAATCACCTTTTTGTTATCAATTTTAATCATTATTGAAGGATTATAATTTATTTTTATAAGAAATAAAAACTAAAAATAGTTTGAAAAAATACTTATGGCAACATGATGAACAATTAAACATATATTGGATAGTGAACATAGTATTGCCTAAGAATGATTTAATATTTTCTTTCATATCTATTAACAATTTCCACGTAGAAAACAAGAAATATTTTCGATTCTTGCGATGCACCTATTTATGAGAATACATTTTGTTTAAAACACAAACGTATTTTCGACTCTTGTATTATATTCATTCCCATTTTATTTAGGCAGGACTATGTTTAAATATTTTTACAATTACTTCAATAATTTATTTAAAAAAACTAGTTAAAATCAATTAAAAAAAAATTATGAATCAGCAAGTCGCTATTTGATTCTTAAAAATGAATATCGCTTACTAAGTGATCAGATTACCTGAATTGATTTGAAACAATCAATATCATGGTGCCTACCAATACTGTAAATATACTTGATTTTGACTGGAAATACTGGAATATATTGGAATTTGGAATCAGATACTGGAAAATATTTAGCCTTTTTACATTTAATAAAATGTTGGATTAAGTATTTTGAGACCCCTGATATTGAGGTACTGATAGTTCTCTTTTGACCACTGTCAATTACTCCCTCTTTGGTATATCTTGTTTGCCACACTGTTAGTTGACCTTGTAAGTGACCTTGCAGTGGGGATGTTTGCCTCACTTGCTGACAAAACTACAGTTCCTAAGCTTGGCCTGGTGTGAGCATTCTGCAGATCCCACTTGTTTATCCTCTGACGTTTGAGTTAAAGAAGAAATGAGTAAACTCACATGAAAAACCTCTACTAAAAATGAAGTTTGGACAGTACAGTGTTTAAAGATTGGCTGTGGTTACAAAAAGTGGATTGTGATAAATGTAAAGGCCATTGTTCATTCTGTAAAACTAACTTTGATATAAGTAACATGGGAATATCTTCAATCCGATCTTGGGCCAAGGGAAAGAAACATGTTGACAGAGTGAAAGCTGCTAGTGGGAGAAAAAAAAAATTTGTCTAGGTCCCTATGCCCAAAAATGCAGTGTCACCTGTAGGCCTACATGTAGATGTACATTTGAGTGCTAATGACCATGAAGTAGTTTATAAACTAGACCTAGTTGTTCTATTCAGTTTTTCCTTGTCAAAGGTGTGCTGAAATATTGTGGGCTATTAATCAAGGAATGACATTCCTGTGCTAGAAGTTTTTCTGCTTGTAGTGATCTTTTTAAAGTAATGTTTTCCGATAGTGATACTGCCCAGAAATTTCAAATGCATAAAAATAAATTTGAATATGTCTTAATGTATGGACGAGATCTTCTTTTCAAAAGTAAGCTTGCGAGTATGGTTAAGCAATGTTCATTTTATTGTATTTCCATTGATAACTTTATATCTGCACTAAAAGACTGGCTTTGATCTTAAAAAAAATACTTCAAGTTTCCATGGATGGGCCAAATGTAAACTTCTTATTTTTTAAGGGATCTCAAAAGTTATTTGAAGGAAGATTCTCCACAAGATCCTGAGTTACTAGAATTTGGAACTTGTTCTTTACACACAGTCCATGGTGCTTACGAAACGCCACATGATAACTTTAGTTGGAATAGTAACCAGTTTTTGTGCTCAATATATTACTTATTTAAAGATTTTCCAACAAGACGTGCAGACTATCAAAGAATAACAGGATCATCTCTTTTCTCGATTAAGTTTTGTTCTATTAGATGGGTAGAAAACTGAAGGGTGTTAAGAGAGCAATGTTATTGCTGTCATATTTTAAAACAGTATTTTTACTATAACAAGCATTTTACAAAATCTGATACTTTTCAAACATTAATCAATTTTGTGAATAATGAACTTCTGACATCAAAGTTGGGATTCTTGCTTTCAATTTCACTCGAGTCTGAGCAATTTCTCACCGAATATCAGAACAATCAACTTCTATTGCCATTTATGTTTTCAGATCTAAATAAACTACTTGAGCACTTAATGACCAGAATTGTGGACTGTGTTGTAATGAATTCAGCAAATTCTTCCAAAAAAATTGTTAGCTGTTAATTTAAAGAAACAATCCAACATGAAATCACCCTCTACTGTAGATATTGGGTTTGAAGCATCGGCAATTTTGAGAGGAATTAAAGACATCAAGATACTTCAGTTCAGAGGAGATTGTCAAAAATGCCTTGTTGATCTCTGCAACAGACTTTTACATAAGTGTCCTCTCTCCTACAAAATTGTCAAGGGTGCTAATAATAATGTCTCTTTCCCACAGTCATGCTCAATCCATCTGTTAGGACCTATAGTATAACTTCTGCATTAGAAGACCTACTAGATAAGAAACAACTATCTAGTGTGCAAGATGATGTTGTAAAAAGAGACTACATAGACTTTGTATCAAGGAAAGAAGTTAATTGACTATCTTTAACATTTAACTTCAACTGGTGACCAGCTTGATTAGTTCTTCATGAATGTTATTTCTAGAGTAAATGCATCCTAGGATCTACAATATTTCACTAAATGATAGTTTAAATTAGGAGGGATAGCCAGCACACTTGGTGATACTGGAGTAGAAATTGTTTAAATAGAACACTGAAAACACACATTTTAAAGGAAAAGCTTTCACTGTTACAGACAGCTTCGCCAGGTCATTAGAGTAGACTGATGCTTTTGGTTGAACTGTACGATTGACTGTCCACAGCTGACTGTTTTTCAGTTATGGCATCACTGTATAGATAGCAGACCTATGAATCTTTGTTAGGGATTTGACCACTTTGGTTGTATAACAGCGATTAAAGTCCAGATTATGGGTTTCAGCATGTGATGCTACAACCTTATCTTTATCTTTCATTTTTGTGTCATGCAGATGACCATTCACTCTTCTTAGTGTTTTTGTTGAGACCAATGTATTGTTCTTGACACTGGTTGATTTCCAGTTGGTAGAAGAGGTTTTCATAATCGCAAGTATAGTGGCCTTTTATAGGATTATTTAGTTTAGTCATGTTGCTGGAGAATGAATTTGTTGGTTCATATATGGTGCAGTGGTTGCGGTTGCAGGCAAATGAAAGTAAAAAAAACAGTATCTGAAGAAATAAGAAAATTATAAGTGAAAAGAATGATTTTGCAGAAAGAAAAGAAAGAGGCAGAAGTGTTAGAACATGAAATGCAAAAATTTAAAAGTTTTGTGGTTGAATGAATTTTAACTTTTGTCTACATTCCAAAATTTTTTGTTTAGTTTTATCTCAACTTTTACTATTGTTAAGTAACTGCAATTATCTTTATTTCAAGGTAATTTTTATAATATTTCTTGTTTATTTTTCATCGAAGATTCTGTATCTTTATTACTTTTCATTAACAAAAATATAACTTGGGAAAAGTATTGGCTGTCATGGGTTGGTGGGGATAGTAGTTAGTTTTTGTGTTGGAGTAAACCTCCTGGGTGTAATCATTCTTTGAAGTTGTGCCACCAAGGCTGATTATTTGTACCTGTAAGGTTCTACGGGGGAGGTGAAATGACCTACCAATTTTGCCAGGAGAGGTATTTTCACATACCTTCCACGGTCCTTTTATGTGCCACGTGGAACTGATGGCTTTACTTTCCCTCCGAAGGATGTTGAGCTATGATTTTTCTCGCTCAAGAAAAGGCCTTCGGCCTCTGTTGGGTTTGAACCCACATCCATTGGATCCTGGGGCGAGCACTTTACCCCAAGACCACTGAAGTTGGCGGCGGTAAATGTCATTCAATAAATGTAATGTGTGTGTGTGTACGCATACGTGGGCATGCACATGTATTAAAGATAGGTTCGATCCACCTTTTTTCAAATCTAAAACTTCATTTTGCCATCAAATCCCTAATTAAATTTAAATTTTGGAAAATATTGTAAGCATAAGTGTTTAACTTTCCCAATAACTAGGATTTTTTTCCTTAACTTCTAATCTTGTTTTCATTAAATGTTAAATCAACAATCTGGGGTTTGGTCATGTTTTTCCCATCATTATTTTGCTTTTAAGCACAATAAACTATTTAACTATTATAATACCTCTTTAAAAAACTTAGTACCTATTTAAAACAATGATGATTTGAGTCTTGAATCGATGAATATTCCAGATAGGTTCCAGGGTTCCATCCTTAGTATATACTAGAATATATGTGTCAATATACTTGATTCTTGATGTAAAAATGCCTAAGTAACTTTCGAATTTAAAATTATGCTTTGTTTATGAGGTCAAAGATTCGACACTCAAATCCAGAACAACATGCAATTTAATTTTTTTTTTTTCCTTTATGAATTTTAATTTGTAATGTACAAAACATCTCTGCATGTCTATGAATGAAAATAAATTGAGTATTATGCTGACAATACTTTTATTGGTGAAGCTTCGAAGGCAGAATTTGTTTCTAGGCCAAGTCGAAGTTTCACAGCCCTCCTAATTATAGCGTTATTTAATTTCTTATAAATTGTCCTCAGAATTGCGAATCGATGATATCTATGCCGTGGAGATTGTTGGGGGTAGCACCCGTATCCCAGCTATTAAAGGCCTGATAGAAACGGTTTTTGGGAAGCCTGCCTCCACAACATTGAACCAGGATGAGGCTGTGTCTCGGGGCTGTGCCCTGCAATGCGCAATGCTCTCTCCAGCTATCCGGGTGCGGGACTTTTCTGTCACTGACTGTCAGAACTACCCCATCAAGTTGGTGTGGGATGCTTCCATGGGAGATGATGGGTGAGTGGTTGGCCACTTTTTATTATGCCGGTTAATCATACACTTATGTAATTTCATGAAAGCATGGACAATTTTAGGGGGAAAATGAACATGAACTTTCAATCAAATATGATTTGTAATAAATAAAATGATAGAATAGTAGAGCACAATTAAAAGTAAAAATACTAACATATGTTTACACACACTTCAATATTTCGATGGTGACCTGGCGGTCTATGGGTAAGGTGTCAGACTTCTGTTCTGGCGGCTGGGGTTCAATCCTCGGTCCCGGCACTGATTTATCTGATTTCCAAACCCTTCCTTCACCTCTGACAAGACTTGTATTAACCACAACCTGTGAATGTGTGGAATGCCAGGCCTCCACCGTGGTTTGGATTCCATGTTAAACTGTAGGTCCTTCATTTCATCTTACAGTCACCCTACCATTACACATTAGCGTAAGTGCGTACAACCCTAACGGGTAGTAAGACATGGTGCTAATAATAATAATAATAATATTTCGATGCTATTATAGCATTTTCCTCAGGAAGTAGTAGTAGTAGTATTAGTAGTAGTAGTAGTAGTAGTAGGTAGACTGAACACAATGTTGTCTTCAATGATGCCAACTTGATTGATAAGGATGAAATCTTCTATCAAATATGAGGATCACTAAGAATTAATGATATAACTCTAAGGAAAACCTCTTTTCGCTTTGAGTTAATTGTATTATAATTGGAAGAAGGTATAGGAAAGGTGGATAGAAACACACAAAAAAGGAGGACGAACACATTGTGGCCATTACAATGAAAAGAACAACACAGTTCACACTTTACACTGCTGCCAATGGATAAAGAGGTAATGGATGTCTCTTAAAGAAAATTGATCGTCACCGCCCGATCCCCCGACCTAGGTTTCATTCTATCGGAACTCATCATGGAGGATTGTGAAACGCGCAACGCAACTTCCTAAAAGAGAGANAAAAAAAAAAAAAGGAAAATGGTAAAGAGTGATAGGACACATAGATAGGAACAATTAAAAATAATCTCTAAACTAAGTTGAATATCGAATATTTTTTGTTGATAGTCTTATGTAGGACAAAATAATATATTATGCTTATTTATATAATGTATTTTCCACTCTTTTCATGAAAACACAGTTCACAAAAAGTTGGTGTGTCTACAGGCTTTTTCAGCATTAAGAAAAGTCAGAAGATTTAAAATTAGTTTTTTCCAGTTTGATCGTAGATTTTTAAATTGGTTTCTTAAAAGCTACTATTCATTTTAAGTCAAGTTTGAATTAAACATTGAACTTTGAGTTTGAGATAATAGAGGAATATTTGTACTAAAAACCTTTTTTAAATATAATTTCTAAAATAGATGCTTAGACCAAGAACACAAACATATTTTTAAGAATAAAATTTATTTTGTGTGAAAAGTTATGATTACACAGATTAATATATTTGGCTAAATTTAATATGATAGTACATGTTGTATTCTTTCAAATTAGCCAAAAGAAAATATTGAGGTTATCTGTTTACCCAAGAAAAGAAATATTAAAATTGTAGAATTGGGTGGTGGGGTGGAATACATTATTAAACTCGTCAGATAAAATAGGCATGTACAATGTGTTTGCACTATTTATTGGCAGAATAAAGTTGGTGGGCTTGATATCATTGATAGCTCTGTCTTAAAATAGGATTAAAGAAATATCCTGAGCATGGGACATACCCTTGATAGCTCATTGGTAGAGGATTGGTGCCTAAGCCAAAGATCTCTGGTTTGGTTGCTTGTTTAGGTGTCATTTATCAATTTATTCGAATGTGACTTTGTTACCATAATAATTATTACTATTGTTATTTGTATGATGTATATGTCTATTCAGATTAGTACCTTCATTCTTGTCTTAATATATGGATTGTAGTACTGCATTTTGAATATTTTCTTTTGCACAAGAAGGTTTACCATTGAATGAGTGAATAAAATGCCTCATTGTAGCTGTAACTTTCATGCGCCAACATCACTTTTTTTATAGCCTTTAACTTTGTTAAGTAACCAAAGATTAACTCTCGAGCTTCTCCAACCTTTTAGGATATTTGAAAATCAATGGTTCAAAAGATTCATATTTGGGATTCAACATTTAGACTATGGTTCATTCTAAGTGTAATTGAGATATTGAAATGTTTGTAACTAGGGGTCTGCGAGCTTAGGTTTTTTCCGTTTGAGCTGAGTATTTCAGAAAGCTCCCCAAGTTCGATTATATTGATAATTCTAAGATGTTAAAGTATATTATCTTAAAATATAGATAGCATTCATTTTTATAAAGAGTAAATACTTTTGAAAAAAAAAGTTAAAACAATGAAAATATTGGTTTTTAAAATTAGAAATAACACTTATAAACACAATTTAAAAAGAAAAACAATACTCAAATAAAAATGTAATAAAACAATTAAAATGGTTTCACACTCATGTCTTTAAGGACATTAAGATTACACCAATAATAATTATAAAAAAAAGTTAGTAAAATTGATAATTGCATGATGGCTTGGAAATGTATTACAAGACAGTGTAGAAACACTGTACAATAATGTAAAGTGATAGTGAAGGAAGTCAACATGAAGAATAGTTAGGTTAGGCTTAGATAAGAACAAACACACTTCTCTCTTCATGTCTTATTAAACGTTTACTTTTCCCATTTCAAACTTCCACAGTTGCACATTTGTTTTTCAGGGATATTACTTTATCATGAATGTCTCATCATATGAAAGATAAATATTTCTGAAAATTCAAAACAATGTGCAACTGTGGAAATACTAAGTAATGGGAAGTGTAAAAGTGTAGAAAAGAGATTAATTTACCCTATAAGAAAACATAAGAATCATAAACAAAGAAATTGAAATGTTTTTATTTTGTTTATTATTTATTAGTGTAATGGTACATAATCACGTCTTTTGTTCCATTTCCATTCCTTTATGTGCAGTTGCACATGCACATTTGTACGGGCCAGGGTGTCTACCATCCGGGAAAATCAGGGAAAACGAGAATTAGCCGGGAATTTGAAGTGATCGGGAAAAAACGGGAATAAGTCGGGAATTTGGTAAATCACAATAAAAATCCGGGAAAATGATATTTTACTCAAAATATGAAATACAATAATCATTAAATCAGTAAATTATGTCATTTTTTTGTTTGTAGCTGTGTAATATATTTTTAATTCCTAGTAAACAATTTTAATATAAATTAAAAATAATTATTCAAATTTTAAAACTTATTATTATTCATAAAAAAGATTAATAGAAAAACGAGGGCGGAGGGGAGGCGAGTTAGAAGGATGTGACATACTTTTTTAGTCGGGAATTTTAGGAAATGACCAGGGGAAATCATGACTAATGTAATGTGACTCTAAAAATCTATCTACTAAATATTGATTTATCATTTGTGTAGTTTTTTAGTGTATTTGCCTAAACATTTAAAAAATAACATAAGTGCTATAATTTTCATTTTGCCAAAGGGGATATGTAGATGATTACACTTTGAAGAGCAAAGGAACTATAATTAATTTTACAATAAAATCAACAACGGTTAAATAAGCTTATTTTTTCCTATGAAAAAGGGTTTATGAGCTTGATTTAGAAAGTTATATTTTTTAAGAAACCGGCTATCAGGGTATGCAGATGATTCAGTTTTGTTGGGTAATAGTAAGGAAGCTGTTGCAAGAAATACAGAAATTTTGTTATAGGCTGGTAAAGAAAGTCTTTTCAGCATTCAATTCTTAGCCTATGTCTATGAGCACACAGAGAAAACAGATTGGGGATGATAATTTAGAGATTACTTCAAACACCACTTAATTTAAAGGGTTAATGAGTTTAAATATTTAGGAACAATTTTAACTAACAATAACAATATTAGAATGTAAATTAGGAAAAGAATGTAAATTAGGAAAAGAATGCACTCGGGGAAATGCATGCTACTACTCGGTCAATAAGTTGTGGACATCTTGCTTGTTTCAAGGTATGTAAAACTAAAAATACAACAAAAAAAATACTGGTTATACTCTACGGGTGGGAAACATGTTCTCTTAGTTTATATTACTAAAACAAATTTAGGGTGTTCGAAAACAAGGTGTTTGGGAAGATAATTGGTTCAAAAAGAGATGAGTATACTTGGGAGTGAAGGAGGTTACGTAATGATGAGTTATATTCTCTTGACTCATCACAAGATATGTTATATTAGTCAAGTCTCACAGATTAAGGTAAGCAGGACATCAAGTGCTAATGGGAGAATCTAGAACAGTGTTCAAGGTAACCGGCAAACACATTGGGGAGACACACACAGGTGAGAGGAAAACATTAGGATGTACCTGAAAGAGATAAGATGTAATGAGGTGGACTGGATAGAACTATCTCAAGATAGGGAGAGATGGTGTACTATTGTAAGGTTTATTTTAGGTCTAATGCAATAAGGTAAGTTGGTAGGTCATAAGTTCTGTTGAATGATCTGTTGAATGATGTAAAAAGTATGGCCAATACATTTATTTTAACATATTATAGACAAAAGTTTTTATTCTTGAATAGTTGTGAAATATGTGTGAAAAGTATCTGTACAGTAAGGGCTTGCTTACACTAGAAATTAAAATATATATAGTGTGTGAATTTAATACTACAAACTTGTTAGGTAGGCGTTTGCAATTCAAGTTTTATTGTTTGAACCTACCCTAAGTTTTCAGGATACCGCGAGTATTAAGTCGAATACATATTAAATAAATCCTTTTAACACTTAATCATATGTCAATAAAAAACTTGACAAATCAAAATAAGACTCAAATAAATAAATAAGAAATATATATTTTTAACTACACTTCTCTAAATACTTTAAATTTGAAATGTTCTCAATACTAAAATAACTTTTTATTTCCACTAAGATTAATTTTTAAATAAACGTGTTATAAGTAGTACTTTAAATGTTAATTATGAATACATTTGTAATGCTTTCTCTTTGTACCACAAATAGATGTTTAAAAGGGGTAATAAATTTTAACTAGTGGTGGGTCTGCTCATTTCCACCATATATTTACTCATGAACCTAAACAATGTTAAACTTTGCTAGGTGACATAATAAATGACAATAAAATACACAGGCCAAAGATCTTTGAATCAGTTTAATAGGTTTTTAGACTTTTATGTGTCTTAAATCTCTAGTTTTTAAAGCCTATTGTTAAATGGTTTGGCTTTTCCACTACATATATGTAGCTAAAAAAATATTACATTATGTTGCTTATAACAATGTATCTTTTGCAATCCCTCAAAATTTACAAACCATATAATCATTGATTTTCATTATGTTTTGCTATTAAAAAAATCTCTAAACAAGTGTCTTAGAGCAAGAAAAACAATACTCTTAAATTTTGTAGTAATCATTTAACTCAATTAAATACTCCTTGCTACCCACAGTGCGGATCAAATATTCAAACATGTCACACTCGGGTTGACTGGACTGTAACATGGAGATTAGGGGTTCTAATCTCATTCGGGTGAACTGAAGGTTTTTCTCTAAATACTCTCCCGCCATGAAAATGTTTGTACATTTTCTCTAAACTACTATCATTCTCTTTATTCCATTAGCATATTTAATTTATTTATAGAACCCTAATTGGTACTATGACTCAATGAAAACAAAAAAATATTCAAATGTGAGGCATTTCACATTGTACAAGTCTCTATTTGGAAGTGTATGAACTCTAGAAAAGGGCAGTATTTTCGCAGTTTTTATAGCAAAACTTTTTTTGGCCAAGATAAATAAAATATTACTTTAGTGGAAATAAAGTATCATTTTCTTCTCATTATAATATCCACAATTCTTGAATATTTGTCATGAGCATAGCACCGTTAGATGAGAAACTCTTTGATTGAAGATAAAAAGCTTTCATTAAATTCCAAGTCACTCTTGACTGATACCATGTGAAGGAAATTAAACTATAGCTTTCCACTGGATAATTATTTGATTTATTTATAGTTGAAAAAAGTGTTGATACAAAAACTAGAAAAACACTGACCTTTTCTCACGTTCCTCACATCAAGACTCCCTTGACAAGACTCGAGTACCTTCTGAATCACTGAATTTGCTTTTGCATACCCATAGCCCCAATATGAAGTGAATCTATTAAGGGTTGGCGGAGACTGTTGGTCTGTCCTACTTTGTTGTTTCTCTCTGCAGATCTGGCTGTCTTCCTCTCAACTCTAAGTGCTTTGTTTCTCTTTTATCCTGTGTGGTGTGTCCTCGGTAAGATTGCTCGTGTTGCTAGCGACAGGGATTCACTAACACTTTCTCATATCATACTAATATTTTATATTTTTAAAATTCTCTAATAGTGACCAAAAAAATTGTTTAATGTGGGAGCATTGGGAACTTAAGTGAAAATAAATAGATTTTTATTTTATTTTATCAGAAACAAAGCCTATTGGCCTAATATAAATAAATAAAAGGCTTCTGTAGAAATTTTTAATTTCATTTTATACGCATATAAATCTAAAAGTTTATTTTATATGTATCATAAACCTTAGGTGAATTTTAACTAGATATTTTATGATTATTTAAAGTTTCTCTTCAGAGGACATTATGTAGATAACGAATATCTAAGAACTGTTATAATTATATTGCAAATTGAACTAAACATAACTACTGAGTCAATACTTAATTTATTTCAGTTTAAAACAAAACTTTCAATACACATTTTAAACTTAATTCACATTCCTTTCGAACCCACCTTATAGGAGAGGCATAAAGATAATCCCTTCACATAATGCCATACATCAAATCAATGTGTGTTTTTTACCTTTATAAGCTTTGTACAACTTTACTTGTTGGGCATTCATAGTAGAGTTGGGGTTGAATCTACAATTTTACACCGGGTAACCTGGGGGTCTAGGGGTAAGGTGTCAGACTTCTGTGCTGTGGTCTGGGGTTCAATCCTTGGTCCTGGCACAGATTTATCTGTTTGCCAAACCCTTCTTTCACCTGACAAGACGTGTATTAATCACAACTTGTGAATGTAGGCCTCCACCTTGGTTCAGACTCCATGTTAAACTGTAGGTCCTCCATTTCATCTCACAATCACCCTACCATTACACATTAGCGTAAGTGAGTATAACCCGAACGGGGTGCTAATAATAATAATACAATTTTTAAATCTGAATATTTATTTTATCTATGTATCTTGAATTGAAATCCGAAACTTGGAGAAAATTATTAATAAAAGAGGAACTATATTTATAGATAAAAACATAGTTACTAATTGTAACTTTTTTAAATTCCTATTACTATTACATTGGTAAAATAGTGTTGACTTATTTCCTAATAATTGAAGTAATTTTAGTGTATCAATACCTTGAAATTGTGGTTGCACTATGGAGTAGCCTCATTGGTTGTGGTGGTGCATGCCTAATACACACACTAGCTCTAATAAGGCCCGGCATGGAAGCACAAATACCTCATTTCACCCACACTTACTAAGAATTGGTCAGATGCGATATATGAAAGGTTACAATTCTAGATTAGATCAACTCTACCCTTTGCTCTCTTAAATACAATTCGACTAATTAATGTAAAATCTAACATCTCACGCCTAAGGTTCGGGAAAACTTAATAATTACAACATGCCTTAATCTATTAGTTATGTAGCTAAACAAATGAAAAGGTGGTAAAGGGTGTAGGAATTCAAATGATTTGATTAACTCTACTGAGGCGGTAACATTCTTTGAGCCACACTGTTGAATGGCTTAGGGCAGGGTTATTCAAATTGGGGTATATTTAATTTTATGATATATACTGAATAATCTGGATCATATTTAGGTTTAGGCATAAGATACCTGGGCATTAAGGACACGCAATTGGGAGAGCCTAATTTATTTTGGATGCAGATCATTGAAAATGTATCTTGCATTATGTATTAACAACTTAGGATGTACAATGTTGGAGATAAATTATTTATGAGGGTAATTTATTTAAAAAAAAGTTTCAATACTACTGGTTTAAGTTATCACTTTTGCTGTAGACTGAACTGCTGATGATGAGATCTAAATTCAACCTTCCTCATCCCAAACACATTACAATGGATATAATCACTGTGGAAACAGCGTAGTCATATTATTGTTTTTGTGTGGTCAATCTCCCTTCAAATATAAGACAAGTTTTCAATACTGGTTTGTCAACGTGTTCAGAAGCTGCTTCTTACCCCAGCACACCACCTCGTGACACAACTGATAGAAAGATTTGGCAACAGTTAACTGAAAGAGAGTGAAGCTTAAACTTTTCTCAATAAGACCTGCAGTTCCTTCAGCAATGATAATGGGTGTAGTGTAGAGGTTGGCAACCTTTTTGGGGCCCTGATCAATATTTACACTTATCAAATTTCCTGTGATGCCTCATTTCTCCTCCACTTTTACCTTTTTTTCTATACATCTTGTATTTATTCCTTAAATTAAATATTTCCTCTATTACTTATATCCCTGCCTTTATAGAAAATGGGTCTACATAAAATAAATAAAATGTACTATCTTAATACCTTGAAAGATGGCAGTCTTACCTTGACATATTTCTCTATGACCCTAGCTTAAAAGCTGCACCATAGTGGAACCAATCAAGGTAGCAGCCATACCTTGACAGATTACACTATAGCCCTATTACGTTTAAAAACAAAAATGGTATAATGCCAATACTTATTATTGATTAAATAGGTTTTAAAATTAAAACATCTGGTAAAATGCTATTTATTGTGTTAACCTCTTATATGAAAATAATAACCTAATACAGTTCATTCACAGTGAAGTGTTGGATTTCAAACTAATTTATAGTAAGTGTACAGATACTACCTAACCTTTTAACAATTAATATTCATAAATTAACTTTTATATTAGAAAATTAAAAAGTAATCTTATCGCTAGCTTTGTTTTAAAGGTTTAATGATGTAGCTACAATGTATTAATTAGCAATAGACAATTATTATGACATTAAATGAGCCTGATTTAGCAATTGATGAAATAAACTATTGTGTATTTAAAAAACCAATTACTATAAGACTTGTTTAACTTTACAAGTCTGCCAAAAACTTCCACTTTTTGAGAACTATATATTATACAATATACATAAAAATATACAGGAAAGGTGGAATGGAACTAACAATATGGCTTTTAAAATGAACGAGGAACACAGTTCACATTTTATACTGCCGCCACTGACAAATAGCTAAACCCAACTTTCATTAATCCTATGGATTAGTTTTTATTTGGGGTTACAACTATATACATATATATACAGTATAGGACATCTAAAATAACTATTCATCACTTTTAAGTATTCAAGTGGCATTAATCAGATAATCGGAATAAGCAAGAAATAATTTAAAAGTATTATAGCGTTTTATGGGTTGGATCAAAGTTAAAAAAAAATAGGCGGACCGCAGTTCCATATTTTAGTTAGCTGAACATTATTATTTGAGACTGCATTAAAGCTGCTGGCATATTCAAAGATTTTACTTTTAATTTCAACAATTTTATGAACACTATGTTAATTTGTATTTGGTTCTCAGTTAAGAATGTGTTTGCACATACTGTTGAAAAAAATAAACAAGTTTGGCTAGTAATGTTTTGCTTAGAACCAAATCAAATTCTTATTTATATTTTGCATTTCTGATTTTTACTGTTAAATAACCCTTTTTTTTGCCTCTAATGTGTATTGTCTCTTATGTTCCAGGGAGATGGAAGTGTTTCCACAGAATCATCCTGTTCCTTTCTCCAAACTATTGACTTTCTACCGAAAGGAACCTTTCTCCATTAAGGCTTTCTATGTCGGCAACATTCCATACCCAGATCCTTTTATAGGTGGGTTCATGAAATATAGCTTGCTGCTTGATTGCATCTCAAAACCAACCACAGCAATGTTTACATTTTCTATCTATTACGTTGTCAATTTATGAATGGAAGAAGGTACAGACAGGAAAGGAGTATAGGAACATATAAGGGAACAAACATTTTGGCTTTTACAATGAAAAAAACACAGTTTGCATTTTACATCAGGGGTTCCCAAACCTTTCTGAAAGTGCCCTTGTACCAAAAATAATACATTCTCAAACTATCAAATTTTTAAATTTTACAGCTATAAAAGTATTTTAAAAAACCAGGAAAACATTACATTTTCTATCTGTGGCTTTAGCAAACATCCTTTATTCAGATTTGAAACAAGGTGCCATTCTAATTACTCATAGTATTTTATAGTGTGAAAAACAAATCAAGAATATTTCAAAAGTTCCTCACGGAGCCTGAGATAACTATGGGGCTCTGTGAAGCACAGTTTAAAAAATAATGCTTTACGTTGCTGCCACAAGGCTAAAGATAATGGCTATTACCTCTTGAAGATGATGGATTTGCTACTGCCCAATCCCTTAAGCTATGTTTCATTTTATCAGAACTCATCATGGGTGACTAAATTTTCAAGAGCCAGCCGTTACCTCTTTGCCCATTGGCAGCGATATAAATTGTAGACTGTGGTAATTTCATTGCATAAGCCAATACTGTCTTTGATAATCTTCACTGTTACTATCTCTTAGGCCTGTGCAGGAACTGAAGGGTATTTTGCCTTTGGGAAATTTTCGGGTGGGAAATATTAATTTCCTGGGGTAACTGAACAGGTAACTAAAAATAATGTAAAGAACAGTTTTCCAATTATGCTTTAATCCTATTTATAATTTTAGTCTAAACTTAGCCTTCCCATACAGTCCAACAAACATAAATTGATGATAAAATTAGTAGCTAAGGGTGATTTGATGTCTAACAGTGTGGGTAAAAGAGACAAAAACTCTGATTGGATTGTAGTTTAGAGGTCTGAACAATAAATTTAAATTCTTTATTTTTAGAGGAAAAGAATATGTTTACACATTTTTTATGTTAATTCATTTTTAGTTTATAATTTTTCCAAATAAGAACAAAATAATATTTTGTCTAAAAAGTGTTGAGTAAGGTTTTGATGTAAGCTAAAAGAAAAAACTTAGGTCCAATGCAACTACTATAATTGTGTATTTTTATTTTTCTTACAAATATGTAATAAAACATAGTTCAGAGAGTGAAAGGAGGTTTTGATTATATATGTGTGTATATATATCAACAAGTAAAGTTATTATTCATTTGTTGATTAACTGAAAAGACAAGTTTGTTGGAAATATTGGTTTGACCTAACTGAATGTGTGTGTTGTTTTGACCAGGTCAGTACATAATAAAGGACATTAAGCCAACACCAGAGGGAGAGAGTGCTAAGGTTAAGGTGAAAGTGCGTGTGAACCTGCACGGCATATTCTCTGTGAGTAGTGCTGCACTTGTGGAGAAACTGACCGCAGCTGAGCAGGAGGCAGCAGAGGAGGCGGCCATGGATACCTCTGACAACAATGCAGACAGTGCCGCTTCGGGGCAGCAACAGAACCACGTCGGTAATGGTTCCGAGGTGAGACTTGGAAAGAGGAAGGGGGACAATAACTGCTCGGATCAAAGTCTTCAACGCAAGCTCCTCGCGTGGTTTTATTCGGTACGTCTGGGAGGGGAGGGGGTAGCTTCGAAAGTCGAGTTGGCTTGACTGCTGATGTTGGCAAGACGTAACTGGTGATGTATTACTATTTTTACTACATTCATGGAACTACTGTGTCAAAGGTTTTACAAACAGCTTATGGAACCAAGTATAAAAAGTATTTTGTAGCTCTCGCTTTGTTTCTTGCTTTTAGGTTATATGGGTTGTGGTATTCATTTTTAAGAGTACTCTACTTTTCGTTATGTGTGGACATTTATTCAATAGAATAGTTGACTAGGAATATATCTGGCATATAAACTAAACAAAGCTTGGAAAGCAAAATATTGAATTCTATTTATCAATTTCAAATCTCAGAACATTCCAGCTTACAAATTATATTTGCTTTAATGTCCATCAAAAAAAACATTTCGTTAGGTAAATCTCCATGTTTAGCATTTTTGCAAATATCACAGTTTAGCCAACTAAATAGTACAATGAACAGTTAAATATTAGTATTTTAAATCTATATTTAGTTACATCAGGCATTATTTAAAAGTTAACATAATTTATATATATTTTTATTGTCATTTGCTTTGTGTTATTTAACGTTATATTCTTTCGGTTGGAGTCGGTTAATGTATATTCTTAACACATTTTCAATTTCACACCAAACCTTTAATAAAGTAGCTTTGATTTTTATACCAAAATTATATGTTCCTTACCGAGTTTCTCACTCTAAAATTATGTCCAGTAAAATATTTCTTTCATATCCCTAATTTTATATCAGAATGATTTCTTTTCCTATTTGTTAATCTCATTATAATATCGGTCTGATATTTAAATATATGAATATTAGTGCTGCTATAAGTATATGATGCTATATTAGTGGCTTAAGAGTGGAAGTGACTTGCAGAATGTATTAAATTGTTTCACTAGCGAAAGCGGAATGGATCTTTGTATAAATGTCTCCAAAACAAAGGCTATTTTTTTGAAAAGGATGGGTCAGGAAATGATTAACATCTTAGTATAATTGGAAAACTGTTAGAATAAGTTAGTTATTTGGTTTATTTGGGCAGAATGTTTGGTAAAAATGGAAGGATGAATGGTGAAATCGAGAGAAAGTTGAATGCATCTTGGAGATTAGTTGGCTGTATGTGTGCTATAGCAAAGTATATTTTCATGACTTGAGAATTTAAAAATGTATATATATTTTTTCAATTATTGGTATAAAATATCGGCATGGTAAAAAACCGACCATCCTTGGAAGATTGTGCCATTTTCGGCAGATAAAAAAGATCGGTGATCGGCATCAGCCCAGCCCTACTTAAAACTAGTTCAAAGTTCATTGTTCTTAAGTGCCAAAAATCATATTGTGCTGGTCGTAGCTTTGATATGGTGCAGGTTTTAGGTAGTAGGTGGCAGCATGGCTATTGAAAATTTATGGTTTGAAAGTTTATTTACACAAGCTACTGTTGAAAATAATTTAATTTTATATTCAAACACTGCTTTCTAAACTAAAAAAACTTAAATCATTTCTCGCTTACCTTGATTCATTCCCACAAATCTAGTGTATATAATGTTTCTGAGAAAACGTCAACCATTAAATGTTCATGTGATTAAAAATAAACTTATATCATAGTATATTTATTGTGCATTGATTTCCATGTCCACCTTTATTTAAACCTCATTATAAAACATCTCTATGTGATGAATGAGTTTATTCTCATACTCATAATATAAATATGAACACTGATCCAACTGGGAAAATAGTTGAATTTTGTCATCTATTTAGAATTTTAAAATGTGTATAATGAATTTTTATTCAATAATTTAGTATAAATATTTACACTAAAAGTTAGATCATTTATAAATAAATTCCCTACCGTCTCTAGAATGTGAGGAAACTTGTTTTGAGAGTTTTAATATTAATTATTTACAAAAACTTTTTTTATATATACATGTATGAATATTATGTAATATGTAGTATAGCTTTGTGTGTGTGTGTGTGTGTGTGTGTGTGTGTGTGTGTGTGAGGGGGGAGGGAGGGGGGCAGCTCGTGTGTTCTATTGGGCTGCTTAAATAATTTTTGGTGCTCTAATAAACTGTTGAAAGGTCTATAAATGATTTGTGATGATTACACATGCAATGTTCACACTCAAATTTTGAGTTAATTCCATCAATTTGTTAAAAATATTATAACATTGTACTAAGGGAAAATTGACTTAAGTAACACGGCATCCATAGAGAGTTTATGAAGCAATTCACAGACAGACTGGCTTGGGTAGTTAGCATTTGTAAATTTACCCTTATAGGTTTGGGTGATTTGTTTGCACCAAAGTCAAGTTGGGTTAAGCTCTGGCCGAGTTGTTTGCACAAAAGCTAAGTTGGGTTAAGCTCTGGCCGAGTTGTTTGCACAAAAGCTAAGTTGGGTTAAGCTCTGGCCGAGTTGTTTGCACAAAAGCTAAGTTGGGTTAAGCTCTGGCCGAGTTGTTTGCACAAAAGCTAAGTTGGGTTAAGCTTTGGCTGCGTTTGCACAAAAGCCAATTTGGGTTAAGCTCTGGCTGAGTTGTTTGCAGAAAAGCCAAGTTGGGTTAAGCTTTAGCTGAGTTTTTGCACCAAAGCCAAGTTGGTTTATGCTCTGGTTGATTTGTTGGCACCAAAACCAAGTTTGGTTAAGCTCTGGCTGATTTGTTTGAACCAAAATCAAGTTGGCTTAAGCCTCCAATTTCCTGTATTATTATTTTTTTTATGGGTGAATAAACTTCTATTATTTATGATTATTTAAGGGCATATTAAATTTTGAAAAGATTTGAGTGTTAACTAGGTGACTTGATCAGAAAAACTAATTATTCGCTTGAGATGAATGTTTGCTGAACTCATGTTAAAATTGATAATCAGCATTGCTTGCATACATTCTAGGAGGACAGTAAGAGTGGGTCTGCCACGGTTAAGCAAGAAAAGGAAGCTGATGGCAAGAAGAAGAAGCAAATGGTGAAGAACGTCGAGCTGCCCATAGAGTACCTAATGCACGGCTACAATCAGTCCGAGATCAACACATATACAGAACTTGAGGTAATAAGTTTGAAAACAATCCTTTAACTCGATTAGTTGAGTTATTACACCTCAGCTTAGTTGTTAGCTGTCGTTCTACTGTCCCACGGGTCCTGGGTTCGATGCCTGGCATGGCCTAAAAATTTATCATTGCTGAAATGTGGGTTTACCCTTTCACATTGATAAATTAATGGCTTGGGACTGGATGTTGTGCTGGTCCTAGTCTTTAAGTTAAATTATAAGGCATATGAAGCAACGGCAGGCCTAGCCGATGAGTAGTGGAGAATATATGGCTTGAATAAAAAACTTACCCAGATCACAGGCTGGAAACTTTTTTTTTTTCAATCTGGCATTTTACTTAGCTTCTTAAGTACTTTGGTTTGTTTTGGCCACCGGCTTAAGTGTCGTGGCCTACACCTTAGTGGGGCTGCCATTTATAGGTCCTCAGGTTAACCTTCTTTTGGGGGTAACCTTCCATGGTATTGAAGATGGAGAAGGAGACTCTATGCCAAAGAAAATGATAAAAATGAAGTGTGGGAAAAAAATCGCAAGGGAGGTCAAGAAAAAGATGGAAAGAGCATATAACAAAGTGTGCACATGGGAGGTAAGAGTGGTGGAAAGACAGGAGTCATTTTACTAAACTGACCCGGCCACAGTCTGGAAACAGTTTATGATGATACTTTAAATTTATTTAGTTGGGTGCTCCTTATCTTTCACTTAAGGGAACATTTTAGAAAACATTTCAATTTGATCTTTCGTAAGGAGCGATAATATAATAAGGTTAAGACTTAGATATTATTGTAATTTAATAAATGCAAGCATGCATTAAATGGTTAGTTAACCTTTAAAATTTTGTATATAAATCTCATTATAATTTGCTTTAATTAGAAGTTGGCATAATTTGTAATAGCTTTTTACATTGATAGGGTTGTGATATGAGTCAGACATGAAAAATAACACCAACATAACTATAAACTGACAAGCATTCACGGTGGAATTAGGAGTCAAAACATCTTAACAATACAAACATTTTAAAAATAAGTTAAAATAAAGGACAATTTATGATACAAAGTTAAAATATATTACACCGTATATGAAGTGTTGGTTAATTTAAAATGTTTGTGACCAAGTAATTTACATAAAAGTTGGTTTTGAGTGTTTAATATTATCTAAGTCTCATCTGTGTTTTTTTAAATCCCTGTACTCCTTCCATTTTCCCAATGTGAGCTGGAGTTTACCGGAACTTCATTAACCCGACATGTTTCGGTACTGTAAATGGCGTACCATAATCATGGAACTGAAAATTGAAATTAAAAACCGAGGAAACAATATAGATTACAAACCGCACATATAAATAAGTAAAATAAGAGAGCTAGGGAGTTAAAAACATAAACCCAGAATAAAGGTAAAGCAAACAAACAAATTTGAGGGGCTGTGACTCATTCCTTGGCATGTGGAGTAGGAATGAGGAAGGTAGAATTTGAGAGGAACCTACCTTTATTTGCATGGAAGGAGTGGGGAACTAATTTGAAAAAAACCACCCATAGTACACCCACCTGGGATTAAAACCCTAAACTATCCTTGTCTGACAATCCAGTTTAACACTAGAATGGCACTTGTTTCCTGTTTGGAGGAATGACTATTCAGGGATCTTAATAAGCAACTGCAGTAGTTGAGTAACAAATGGACACCTGCACCCGAGGTGTAAAATTTAAAGTTGATGCTTATATCCTAACCCTATTTTATTAAATTGTTTTGAAAACCTATCCTTATTATTGAATATAAAATTTAATATACTACTTCATTTTAAGTTACTACTTAGACTAGTTTTTAGATTAACAGTAATAAATGATCAAAATTAAATCTAATTAAATTGATTTTATAAATGTTTTCATTTTGTCAATAATACCTATTGACAAAATCAATCTTATTTTCACTTTAAAGATTAGCTTTTTCCTCTTTCCATGCTCTTAATTCACAATACAATTCAATAAAATTAATAACCGTTTCTGTGGACAAATAGCATGTGATTTACAAAATACACTGTATTAAATGACAGGGTAATCAAGGTTCAAATTTTGAATTGATGGCCTGAGAGTAGCTTTCAATTTTACCTCTGCAAGGATGTGGATACACTTCCTTTAAATTCACAAATTCAAGTAGGTACATTTTATCACCCCTAATATATAACATAATTAGTACATATGTTTATAATCCGGATGATAGCAAGACACACTGACATTAAAATAAAATAATGTAAACGGAATAAATTATTAATTCAAAGAAAATATGTGAATTAAAACTTTATTTGCTGCCTTCCCTATGTTTGATACTTTCAACGACTTAAAAATACCTTTGCACTAAGCATTTTGATAATATGTGGACGTAAACATATTTTCTTAGATATCCTCCCATAAACTCGATACAATTTACTTATATTTTATCCTATTTGACGTAAAAGAAAATCCCTTTCCGCCAATACTAAGTTTTGTGTGTTGTTAATTTCAGCTTAAGATGATAGCCAATGATCGCCAGGAGAACGAACGTGTCGATGCACGTAATGCTCTAGAAGAGTATGTGTATGAGCTGCGTGGAAAGCTAGGCTCTGAAGAAGAACTTTCTCAGTTTGTGACAGAAAATGACCGCAACACACTTTGCGACGAACTGGAAAATCTGGAAGATTGGTTGTATACTGAGGAGGGGGAAGGGTGTAACAGACAACTCTATGTTGACAAACTCGCATCACTTAAGGTAATGTGAGCTCTCTACCTACATTAACAATTTACATATTTTTAGGGGTTTGCCAAGTCAACTTTTCTAATTTTAAGTGAACTCATATCGAATATATGAAATATTCTCAAAGCAAATACAAAGTTTAAATTTTTTTGTTAGTTGGTTTATGCTTGAAAAAAATATTGTGGTTGTTTGTACAACAGTATGTACTAAAATTATTTTAGAAAGTTTTAACTGCACAGTTGTTTGTAATAGCTTTATTCTGATAAATCATGCTGGTATCATTAATTACAACTAAATTACTAGAGATTTTTTCATATGAATATTAATTTATCATGTAAATAACTCAGAATGAAAATCATTATCCATAAATTGAGTATTATAGCTGTAATTATTTTAGGGATGGACAGGAATGACTTTTTTATTTTGGGACGGGGAAACTATTAAAAATATCGGGATCGGGAGTAAAAAAAGCAAAAATAAAGTTATTTATGCATGTGTTAATTACAATTTTAACACTTAATGGTTATTTTTAAATGTAAGTCATTTTTTAATTATTAAAAGATAAATAATTTATATTTGTTGTTTGGGTTGGATAATTCTATATGTTTTTTATTCAATAATTTCTTAGATAAAAGCCCAGGGGGGACCAGGTTATTTCAGGTTTTTTTCTCTCATGCTGCCATATTGATTTTAAAAATCTAACATATCCCAATTTATCTACTTATTTTTCAAGACCTTTGATTAATCTCACAACAATAATGGACTTGTAGATCCTGAGATAGTTTTTTAAATGTATTGAGACCCCTATTAAACACAAAAGAAAATTGGTTTTCGACCACTGTCAGAATAAAGGATAACTTACTACAGTACGTGTTATACTGAAGTTACATACTAAGAGCATATTGTGTTCGTCCCCCTTTTATATGTTTCTATCCACCTTTCCTATATCTTCTTCCAAATATAATACTTAGAGCTTGAACAGTTTGGAAGCTAGTAGCCTTTGGTACATAGAAAGTCTAGCAAAAGGATTCAATTCAGACCCTGGGGAGTTTGAAAACCTAAAAAAACTGAAGAAATGTGCATTGTGATTTTATAAGAATACAGGCATAACCTGACTTGGGATGCTCTTTAATTGCCACCATGCTCTGCAATTGATGCTCTTGCTCAGATGTGATATAAAAAATTAAAATATAAATAAAAAATACCTATAGTTTTAAAAGAAATAAGTTTATTGGGCCTTAAAAACTTAAGTTTTTTGTCATAAAAAACATAAACCATTATTTACAAAAAAATAAAAACATACTTGGTAGTTTTAAAATAAACGGCTTTCAGTCCTAATTAAAAACTTAAAACATATGATAGATGTGTCATAAAAAAGGTTACTTAGACACAAAACGATAACACATACAATTGAAAACATACATAGAATTTTTAACCCTATTAGACCTAGTTCTTAGTTTTTTATGTTTGGTTTTTCCGTTTCCCTTTTAAATCCTCATTTAAGAATACCTACTCTTCAACGTTAACCTTTCTTGCCATTGTTTGCTGATGAAAACGCTCGCTCACTGGCCACTTCAGTTGTTGGAATTCCTAAATAACGATTTTGGATTCGTTTCATACTCTTAAACCTATCAACATTATTTCACCACCATAAACATGGGTCTTCATGTTGCGTTAGCAATGATTGTAAAGTATATGTCGATTTCTTTACTTGGCGACAGTTTAGATGTATTGTTCACTCGAGGAGACTACAAAAAATTATTAAACTCATCCCCTAATGAAGTTAATTTAATGTGATAATATGGTAGGTAGTTCAATCTAGAATATAGCATATGGAAAACTGAAATGTTAAGACTACTACCTAAGTACAAACAAGAATTAACACCTGAATTAAACATGTTTATGACATACACATACCGATAATACTCACAAGTAAAACCATGATTAGGTCTTCTGGGAGACTTATGCTTTTAATTTTGCAATCGCAAGGTTCTTTTCCTGTAGTAAAAGAACCACATGTTTAAATCGGGAATCCAACAGTATTGCTGATAAGTATGGTTCCTGGGATTTAGACAATGAAAATCCTTGCTAAACATTTTCCCTGTTCCATGTTCACTGTTGGTGTTGTATTTTCCAATTTTTTTTAACCGAAGATAATTGAAGTTTAGAGAGTTTTCACCACTCACTTGGGGTGGCTTGGTATAGGGGCCGTAAAACCTCTACATAGTCCTCCACCATTCTCCATTCAGAGTTAAATTATCTTGTTTCACTTGATTAAGAAGATCTCTAGAAAGTGAATCTTCATTAACCAATAACCCATAAGGTACTCTGAGTTAAATCTAGTTTCACAATCTTGAATAACAGACAGCTCTGGTTTTCTTATTTCTTTTTGAACATTCCGAAGTCTTTATGATGGCATATAATTAATCTGCCTCCTTTTAGCATCACTTGCACGCCTGTAGTGTTTTTTTCTTGCGTCTGAGTGAGCTAGTTTTAATACATGTGCAAAACATTGAGGGTGAGTGATATTATTTAGACATAGCTAATTTCATATTTCTAGTATTATCACTAATAACCTAAACAGGAATATCTTCAATAAGCCCTTCTCTTAAGTTCCACTTTGAAAAGCACTCATTCAACTTTTCAGAGATTGTGAACCCTGTGTATTCACCATTAAAATTGTATGTCCCAAGGCACACAGTGTGGAGGTAGAAATATTAAAAATGAGTCATTTGACCTTGAAGTCCACATCACATGTAAATGAAATTGAGCCCAAACTATCAATATCAGAAAAAAAAAACTCTTTAATTCATTGACATTGTCCACTGTTTTTATGAAGATTTGGAATTGTTCTGCTAAAGGTTTTTGCTGAAGGCAAAGTATATAGGGGTTTTACTAATGCCAAAACTTCAATTAGGCCATTTTCATCTGCCAAACTTTATGGATGTAAACTGGTAGCCATCCATTTGCCTTAAGCATGTATTATCTTAATCTTTTAAGAATTGTCTTTTCCTCGCTTATTAAAGTTGGTTAACGGGTCTTGTATTAAAAATTCAAGCACCTTTGTTGAAATATTTGGTTTTGCGCATGTCTTACTTAATTTAAATTAGTTTTGAGAGGATTTAAACCCTTTAAAACAGTTAGATATTGTAAAGTTTGTTCAGTGTAAGAATTGTTTTCTGAAATACCCTTTTCCCTACCAGAAATCTATTACATAGTAGGGTATTGGTAGGAAAAAAAGACCTTTCAGACAGTAATTCCTATCATGAATGGAGTATAATAAGCCCTATGCATGCCTGTTGTGTTGCTATGCTCAGACTTTAATAAAGGAGGACAAGAATTGCAACTAACTTTGTCTTTTATCACTGTCAAGTTTAGTAAAAAAAAATATGCCAAATTTGTGAATAATTCTTTCTTTTACCATCTATTCTCATTATATGACATGAGAAATTTAGGTCTCGATGAACATGGTTGAGGATCGTCTGGATCCATTATTCCTTGATCCATTTTCAATCAATATTCTATGTGCAAGCAAAAATTATTCATTAGGCCTATTAAAGGCTTTAGGAAACATTAAACACCACTGAAACTAACATAACTTCTGATTATATTTGGAAGGAGGTACAGGAAAGTTGGATAGAAACATATAGAAAGGGGGACAAACACAATATGGCCTTTACAATGAAAAGAAGAACACAGTTCACACTTTACACTGCTGCCAATGGACAAAGAAGGTAATGGATGTCTCTTAAAGAAAATTGATCGTCACCGCCCAATCCCCCGAGCTAGGTTTCATTCTATCGGAACTCATCAGGGAGGAGTGTGAAACGCGCAACGCAACTTCCTAAAAGAGAAAACCAAAAAAACAAAAGAGGAGAAAAAGGAAACTGGTAAAGAAAGATAGAACACATAGATAGGAACAAATAAAAGGTATAACAAAAAGGACAAACACAGGAAAAGGACATGGATGCGAATCTATAATGATATAACTCTATAAGGAAAATATGTTTCCATCCACCTTTCCTGTACCTCCTTCCAAATATAATAACTTCTGATTATAAATTATGACTTCTGTATTATCAAGCATTATCTAAGTCTGTTTATTTTATCATATCTTACACTCCTTACAAAAGAGTATTTTAGAATGTTTTCTAAAATGTTTAACATAACTTCTGTAAAAAAAATTATTTCACAATTTTTATAAAACTTTTAACAACATAACTACACAAAAAGGGATAGTTGGACCATTTGGACAATTCACAATTTTTTCCCTAGGAATTACGTGAATTGATCAGATAGATGTTTCTATTTCACAGAACATACGTGGGACTACTACTAATGGCAAAAATAAATAATTAAAAAATGAGTATTTGAATTATCTACTTAGATAAAAAAAAATACTATTGACTAGATATTAATAATTCCTTGCTAACTAAAACAAACCTTATGAAGGATTCAAGGAACTTTATTTCCATCTATTTAGTACTATTTTTGAAGCAAAATTATTTTTATAAAAATGAGCACTTATTATTTTTTATTTCAAATGTTGGCAAGAAAGGAATAAACAAGTCTAGGAAAGGGTCATATATAATAATGGTGTTAAGAAGTCAGGATCTCATCCACCTCTAAAATATTTTTACTAGTTAAACTTCAAAACGTGAAGTTTTTTCAAAGCGAAGTTAAAGCTGATATTTGTTTTAAAACCAAGTTAAAGTTTCAAAGCTTCGCTTATTCTTACATACTACATATTTCCACAAGATTTAGCATTTAGGATAATTCGGGGATTACATGAGTACTTGAAAATGTTTTTCTTATAGGGGGTAGGAGAGCCCATAAAGGTACGTCGATTAGAGTATGAACTGCGCCCCACAATGCTGGATGATTTGGGAGGATCTCTGCAGTTGGCCCGCAAGGCAGTGGACCAGTGGCGTACAGGGGATGAACGCTTTAGCCACCTTACTGAGGCAGAACTTATGAAGGTGCAACAAGCTATAGACAGTTCAAACAAGTGGCTGGAAGAAAGGAGGACCACACTTAATGCCACACCAAAGACCCAAACCCCGTCTACAACTGTCGCACAAATAAACCAAGAGAGACAGGTAATCTTATTTTCAATTCATTGGTTCAAATAATTGAATATAAACTAAGCACTGCCTTTGTAAATATACTAGAGCATAAATAATCCTTGTAAGGGTGTGTGAATATTTAAAATTTTGAATAATTAACAGCTGAATATTCAATTTGAAACTTCGAATAAGATTATTGAATAGTCTTGTCATAAATATCATTAAAGTTCTGTCAAGCACATTATCTTTACAGCAGCATGCAGCAGTTGGCAAGGGTAGCAAGGATGTCAGGAATGTGGTGAAACACGTTTTCATTAATGAATGCTTCCTTTATTACAGCATTATCAAGAATCAAGTTAGGTTTAACTTCCATAGACCGTAGTTTTTTGAAAAAAATCTGTGTTTAAAAGTTTCTTTTTCAAGATTTTAAATTGAGAATCTACTGCATCAGTACACCCACGATTTTCACTAACCCAGGTTGTTAGTGTTTGTAATGACTCTTGTATTTGCTGCTATAAAATTTTGTCTGAAACTGAAGTACTCATTAAACACTTGCTGCTGAAACATAAGCGCATATTTTTACACTTGGAGGTTTGTAACAAACCAGAGGTTGGGCTCCTTTGATTTTGAGCCGTTTGCCGTCCTCGTTTCTTATCCTACCTAAAGATGTCGTCTGGAAAGCTCTTGTCTATCGTCATTTAGCCATGTCGTATTGAACTGAACTGATAGATGGGGTGTTACTTTAAGAAAAATACTTGTTCACTTGTGTTCACTTGTTGCAATTTATTTAAATAAATATGTATTGTTTGTTACAACATTTAACACTCGAACATGCTGATAATATACATTTTATAAAGATAGTTAAAACATGTCTGTTCCACATGTCGATTCAGCTGGGAAAGCCACTACAAAACACGTCTATTTCTGATCCAGCGGGGAAGATGAGCTCAAAACTATGCGGTTTTTCAAGGCTTGGGTCTGTATTCCTCATAGTTTTGTACTCTCAAACCCAGGTCACTACTTGATTTCTTTCAATATACCAATGGGGTTATTTTATCTGAGCACAAAAACTAAACATAGGCATGGCTTAACTATGTACCTGCTCTTAAGTACTGCTTAATACAACCTGGAAATAAACCATGCTTTGAACACGTGCGGCTAAAATAAAGAAAAATAGAAATATGGCTGTTTGGAAAAGATTAATTTAATTTAAAATAACTGAAAAGAATAAAAATGAAAATATTTTCTTTTAAAATATGATTTTTGTTAGTTTAATTTATGAAAGAACAATAAACAATTAAAGAATAAAGAGCACATGCTCGCCACTTGAGATATAGACCGGAACTAACAAAGATGTTACGTGAGACGCTTTGGTGACGTCATCAGAGAAGTGGCTTCACAAATCTAAAAGTAGAATAGTTACTAAACTCGTGTTTGTTGTTATAGGCCTAGTTAAGAGAATGTTTATTTATTACACACAACAATTTTAAATATTAACAAAGGAAAAATCTATATCATTACAGGGTCTGTTATCCTAGAAAAGCCCCATGGCTTCTTTGGTGCTGAGTGACAGCTTACAGCTGACACTTTTGGAAAGTTACCAGACCAAATTATGTATCCCTACGCCGAACCATATGATCTGCAAAAACATGTTTAGCAGCTGTCACTTCTGACAGTCAAAATTTCAGTGTATAACTAATAGGGGTGTGCGAAGCCAGTTTTTTCAGTTCGAAGCGAAGTCGAAGAGAATATTCAAGAATATTCTCGAAGTCGAATCGAAGTTCAAATAAAATTTAAACAACTAATAATAGCTCTTAAAACAAATTATTTTTCTAAAAAAACTGGATGTTTTTAGTCTTAATATATTTATATTTAGTTCAAATGCTATTAAATTGATATATTTTATCTAACTTTAATAAAACCTTACAATTTAGTCTAATTATGTAATAATGCACAATAAGACATTAACTTTTTTAGAAAAAAAAATGTAGGCCTACTAAAAAGACATTTACTTGGGAACGTAAATAGACAATTATATTTTATAAAAAATATAGGTATATACTATATTAGGTTAAGTTATATGCTAAGAAAATATTTACACAGTCCTGTGACATTGTGCAATAATATTATCCTACATTGGATTTGCAATTAAACTTTAAAAAATATTCACTTCAGGGCAGATTATGTTATAACTTATTTAAAAAAAAGTGTATTAAGAATTAAGAAAAATTATATCAACATCAAACAGTTTTTATAAGTTAAAATAAAAACAAATATTGTTAGAAGTGTCACTTTCTCTTAGAGTTATTTTGAAGGAATGTTAATTCCTCAACATGAATAGGAGTTAACGATTCACGCCTGGCAGTTACAATGTTTCCTGAACTAGAAAATACCCTTTCACTGCACACACTTGTAGCAGGTATTCCCAGGTATTTGAGGGCTACCTTGGAGACATTAGGGTATTTCCGAGTACCCTCTTCCCTCCACCAGATATATGGGTTTGTTGATCTGGGCACTCGTGGTTCATTTAGGTAATCATTCATTTCACTATTGTTGTCTATTGCCGGTTGGGTGGTATTTGGTATGGAATCTAAACTTGACCATAGTCCAGAACTAGAAGAGGAGCATGAGGGTTGTTCATCTTTTACGTTAGGCTCTAAAGATGACTTGTCACTCAACTT